>CM077644.1:240209961-240219961 GCA_039707465.1 Rhabdophis nuchalis | reverse complement strand
TAGATAGATAGATAGATAGATAGATAGATAGATAGATAGATAGATAGATGGATGGATGGATGGATGGATGGATGGATGGATGGATGGATGGATGGATGGATGGATGGATGGATGGATGGATGGATGGATAGATAGATAGATAGATAGATAGATTATATAGATAGATGATAGATGGATGGATGGATGGATGGATGGATAGATAGATGATAGATGATATAGATAGATGATAGATGCCTGGATGGATGGATAGATAGATTGATGATAGATGATATAGATAGATAATAGATAGGTAGATAGATGAGATAGATAGATGGATAGATAGATAGATAGATAGATAGATAGATAGATAGATAGATAGATAGATAGATAGATAGATAGATAGATAGATAGATGCATAGATAGATAATAGATGGATGGATGGATGGATGGATGGATAGGTAGATAGATGATAGATAGATGGATGGATAGATAGATAGATAGATAGATAGATAGATAGATAGATAGATAGATAGATAGATAGATAGATACGTGGCTAATGGGCAGTTGGGAAACAATGGTGTCAAATGGACCCTGGAAAATGAGCCGCAGTGAACAGACTAGGGCAGTGGTGAACGGGCCGCACCCCATAAACCAGATGAATACCGGATGGATGCTGGGAGGCAGAGGCAGATTTTTTCCCATACTTTTCCTCCCCAGCTAGTCTTTGGAACTACCAGTTTTGCGAACCAGATGTAAAATTAGCACCCTGTTCGTCCGAACCAGCCGATACTCACCCCTGGTCATGTGTGAAAAACGGTCATAAGTCACTTTTTTGGGGAGAACTTTGAGTGGTCACTAAACAAACTGTCGTAAGTCGAGGACTTTGACGGATGACCAGAGCAACTGAAATCTGGTTGGAACAGCCTCCTCCACCCACTGTCGGTGGCCCTGTCTCTGCGTTGAGACTCCAAAACCCAGCATGTCCTCTCTGCGTTTTCAGATTACAATAGGCCGTCATATGTACAAGTAGTCCTCGACTTACAACAGCTCATTTAGTGACGGTTCGAAGTGATGTCACTGGAAAGAAGTGGCTTATGTCCGTTTTTCACACTTACGACCACGCTCTCCTGATCAAAATTCAGGTGCTTGGCCAGTTGATTCGTATTTATGGCGGTCGCAATTTTCCCAGGATTACCAGATCCCCTTTTTGTGACCTCCTGACCAACAAACGGGAAGGCGGGAAGGCAGATTCGCGGAACGGCCATGTCGCTGATTTAACGACCGCAGCGATTCACTGAACAGCGGTGGCAAGAAAACTCATCCAGCACACTGAACCCATGTCTTGCTTGGTCACAGAAATTTTGGGACTCGGCTGAGGTTGTAAGTCAAGGACTACCCGTAGGGAGTTGAATAGAAAAGAAAAATAAAACAAAATAAACATTGTTAAATGGCTGAATCAATTAGGGGCACTAAATTGGCCGTGTTGGAGTAGAGTAGAGTAGAGTAGAGTAGAGTAGAGTAGAGTAGAGTAGAGTAGAGTAGAGTAGAGTAGAGTAGAGCAGAGTAGAGTAGAGTACAGAATAGAATAGGAATAGAATAGAATGGAAATAGGAATAGGAATAGGAATAGGAGAATAGAATAGAATAGAATAATATGGAATGGAATGGAATGGAATGGAATAGAATAGAATACAATAGGAATAGGAATAGGAATAGGAATAGGAATAGGAATAGGAAAAGGAAAATAGAATGGAATGGAATGGAATGGAATAGAATAAAATAAAATGGAATGGAATAGAATAGAATAGAATAGAATAGGAATAGGAATAGGAATAGGAATAGGAATAGGAATAGGAATAGGAATAGGAATAGGAATAGGAAAATAGAATGGAATGGAATGGAATGGAATAAAATAGAATAAAATAAAATGGAATAGAATAGAATAGAATAGAATAGAATAGAAATAGGAATAGGAATAGGAATAGGAATAGGAATAGGAATAGGAATAGGAATAGGAAAATAGAATGGAATGGAATGGAATGGAATGGAATAGACTAGACTAGAATAATATGGAATGGAATGGAATGGAATGGAATGGAATGGAATGGAATAGAATAGAATAGAATAGAATAGAATAGAATAGAATAGAATAGAATAGAATAGAATAGAATAGAAGGGATGGAGTGGCATGGAGTAGAGTAGAGTAGAGTAGAGTAGAGTAGAGTAGAGTAGAGTAGAGTAGAGTAGAGTAGAGTAGAGCTGAAAGGGACCTTGGAGGTCTTCTAGTCCAACACCCTGCCTAGGCAGATAACTACTTTTTTTTAAGTATTAAGGAGGATCAGCCGTATTCCAGCCTTTGCAAATGAAAATTAAACCCAGAGGGGCATATCCAGTATGCCATGATTAAGTCAACAGACACACCATGGGGAGAGATAGTTTTCATACCCTCTAGAATTACCTTGGTATTTTTGAGGGTATCAAGTAACCGAAGAAGATCCTGCCAAGTGGTATCAGCTGGCTGGGGAAAGCTGAATTTTTCCTTCTTTTTTTCCTTCCTTCCTTCCTTCTGTTTCTAGCCTGACTCTCATTCTCACAGTCCTTCTTCTTCGATCTGGCATCTCTGCCTGGTACAGTTGGTCAGCCATGCCCAAAATTATGTCCAACCATTTGGAGGCATTTTAATCGTGTATTTTTTAATCCCGCCTTTGTTATTCTTAAGGACGTGGTGGCTCAGTGGCTAAGATGCTGAGCTTGTTGATCAGAAAGGTCAGCACTTCGGCGGTTCGAATCCCTAGAGCCGCGTAACGGAGTGAGCTCCCATTCCTTGTCCCAGCTTCTGCCACCCAAGCAGTTCGAAAGCACGTAAAACATGCAAGTAGAACAATAGGAACCACCTTTGGTGGGAAGGTAACAGCGCTCCGTGTGCATTTGGTGTTTAGCCACGCTGGCCACATGATCACGGAGACGTCTTCGGACAGCGCTGGCTCTTCGGCTTTGAAACGGAGATGAGCACCGCCCCCTAGAGTCGGGAATGACTAGCACATATACGCGAGGGGAGCTTTTACCTTTTATTTTTCTTAAAAATAACTCAAAGTGGTTTATATCTTCCTCCTCCTTATTTTCCCTAGAACAACCCTGTGAAGTGGGTTGGTCTGACAGAGAGATAGTGGCCCAAAGTCACCCAATCAGCTTTCATGCCTACGGTGGGACTAGAACTCACAGCCCCCTGATGATTGGCCCCAAAGTTACCACAGCCTTTTTTCATGCCTAAGGCAGAACTAGAACTCACCGTCTCCTGGTGCTTGGCTCAAGGTCACCCAGCAGGCTTTGATTCCTGAGGCAGAACTAGAACTCACCGTCTCCTGGTGCTTGGCCCAAGGTCACCCAGAAGGCTTTGATTCCTGAGGCAGAACTAGAACTCACCGTCTCCTGGTGCTTGGCCCAAGGTCACCCAGCAGGCTTTGATTCCTGAGGCAGAACTAGAACTCACCGTCTCCTGGTGCTTGGCCCAAAGTCACCCAGCAGGCTTTGATTCCTGAGGCAGAACTAGAACTCACCGTCTCCTGGTGCTTGGCCCAAGGCCATCCAGCAGGCTTTGATTCCTAAGGCAGAACTAGAACTCACCGTCTCCTGGTGCTTGGCCCAAGGTCACCCAGCAGGCTTTGATTCCTAAGGCAGAACTAGAACTCACCGTCTCCTGGTGCTTGGCCCAAGGTCACCCAGCAGGCTTTGATTCCTGAGGCAGAACTAGAACTCACCGTCTCCTGGTGCTTGGCCCAAAGTCACCCAGCAGGCTTTGATTCCTGAGGCAGAACTAGAACTCACCGTCTCCTGGTGCTTGGCCCAAGGCCATCCAGCAGGCTTTGATTCCTAAGGCAGAACTAGAACTCACCGTCTCCTGGTGCTTGGCCCAAGGTCACCCAGCAGGCTTTGATTCCTAAGGCAGAACTAGAACTCACCGTCTCCTGGTGCTTGGCCCAAGGTCACCCAGCAGGCTTTGATTCCTGAGGCAGAACTAGAACTCACCGTCTCCTGGTGCTTGGCCCAAAGTCACCCAGCAGGCTTTGATTCCTGAGGCAGAACTAGAACTCACCGTCTCCTGGTGCTTGGCCCAACGTCACCCAGCAGGCTTTGATTCCTGAGGCAGAACTAGAACTCACCGTCTCCTGGTGCTTGGCCCAAAGTCACCCAGCAGGCTTGGATTGCTGAGGCAGAACTAGAACTCACTGTCTCCTGGTGCTTGGCCCAAGGTCACCCAGCAGGCTTGGATTCCTGAGGCAGAACTAGAACTCACCGTCTCCTGGTGCTTGGCCCAAAGTCACCCAGAAGGCTTTGATTCCTGAGGCAGAACTAGAACTCACCGTCTTCTGGTGCTTGGCCCAAAGTCACCCAGCAGGCTTTGATTCCTGAGGTAGAACTAGAACTCACCGTCTCCTGGTGCTTGGCCCAAGGCCATCCAGCAGGCTTTGATTCCTAAGGCAGAACTAGAACTCACCGTCTCCTGGTGCTTGGCCCAAGGTCACCCAGCAGGCTTTGATTCCTAAGGCAGAACTAGAACTCACCGTCTCCTGGTGCTTGGCCCAAGGTCACCCAGCAGGCTTTGATTCCTGAGGCAGAACTAGAACTCACCGTCTCCTGGTGCTTGGCCCAAAGTCACCCAGCAGGCTTTGATTCCTGAGGCAGAACTAGAACTCACCGTCTCCTGGTGCTTGGCCCAACGTCACCCAGCAGGCTTTGATTCCTGAGGCAGAACTAGAACTCACCGTCTCCTGGTGCTTGGCCCAAAGTCACCCAGCAGGCTTGAATTGCTGAGGCAGAACTAGAACTCACTGTCTCCTGGTGCTTGGCCCAAGGTCACCCAGCAGGCTTGGATTCCTGAGGCAGAACTAGAACTCACCGTCTCCTGGTGCTTGGCCCAAAGTCACCCAGAAGGCTTTGATTCCTGAGGCAGAACTAGAACTCACCGTCTTCTGGTGCTTGGCCCAAAGTCACCCAGCAGGCTTTGATTCCTGAGGTAGAACTAGAACTCACCGTCTCCTGGTGCTTGGCCCAAGGTCACCCAGAAGGCTTTTGTGCCTATGGTGGAATTAGAAACTCCTTCTCCCATTGGCCCAAAGTCACTGAGCCAGTTTTCGTGCCTAAGGCGGAACTAGAACTCACCATCTCCTGGTTTCTAGACTAGTGTCTTAACCACTAAGAGGAAACTAACTAATTGGTGAAGAATTCCAGTCTCGGCTGCTGAAATCCTGCAGAATCAGATCAATTGCGGTCAACAGTTGTATAAAGCAGATATTGGCAAGTATCAACAGTCCCAGGAGGGGTCTCTCTCTCTCTCTCTCTCTCTCTCTCTCTCTCTCTCTCTCTCTCTCTCTCTCTCTCTCTCTCTCTCTCTCTCTCTCTCTCTCTCTCTCTCTCTCTCTCTCTCTCTCTCTCTCTCTCTCTCTCTCTCTGTGTTTGTGTGTGTGAAAAACCACAATGTTTTTCATCTCTAGAGCTTTGCACAGCTGGGCTAAGTTATTATTATTATTATTATTTTACTCTTTCTGTTATGATCTTTTATAGGGCATCTAAAGTGTCAGGATCCACCCTTGAGCTTCAGGCAGTGGATAATATCAACTCCAAATTGTTATTATTTGGGGGTTTTAATTTTTCACGAGCACAACACCCACACACACACACACACGCAAACACACAAAGCCCCAGGTTCTCTTAAGAGTCCACCACATGCTTGTGAGGTCCTCCTTCCTTTCTTTGCAACCTCCTGTCACACATATGTATACACACACACACACACACACCCTTACATTCACAACTCAGGAAGGGGTTGGGGGGAGGGAAGGCTTCATTGCAAACAGCTGCCTTTCCCCCTCGACGGCTGGCACGTTGCGAAGGAAACACAATCCCACATCTGGTGGGATGCTTGGCGGGTGACATAATCGGCTAAACAGCCGCTTGACTTAAAACCGTCTTCAGCGGGAATCGAAATGTTTATGCTTCTCTGCAATTTCAGGAAGAAGAGAAGTGGGAGGGAGGGGGGCAGAAAGAAAGAAAGAAAGAAAGAAAGAAAGAAAGAAAGAAAGAAAAAACCCCTCAGTGTTTATTTTCCTAGAAAGGGAGGTCAACATTGGCAAAAACAGGGTGGACGGATTTGTTTAAAAATTTTTATTTTATTTATTTATTATTTATTTTTTGCTAAAGAGAAGGGAAATAGCTATCCAAAGAAATGGGGGCAGTCTGTGTTCTTCATCACAAAATAACAGAGTTGGAAGGGACCCTGGAGGTCTTCTAGTCCAACCCCCTGCTCAAGCAGAAGATGCTTCCTCTTACATGACACCATCCCGAGATTGCTCCACGCAAGCTGGTAGAAACTGTGTATTTTTGCTAGCATGCAAGGGACCCTGGAGGTCTTCTAGTCCAACCCCCTGCCTAGGCAGGAAGCCCTATACCATTTCAGACAAATGGCTATCCAACATTTTCTTAAAGACTTCCAGTGTTGGAACATTCACAACTTCTGGAGGCAAGTCGTTCCACTGATTCATTGTTCTAACTGTCAGGAAATTTCTCCTCAGTTCTAGGTTGGTTCTCTGCTTGATTAGTTTCCACCCAATGCTTCTTGTTCTGCCCTCAGGCGCTTTGGAGAATAGTTTGACTCCCTCTTCTTTGGGGCAACCCCTGAGAGATCGGAAGACTGCTATCATGTCTCCCCTGGTCCTACTTTTTATTAAACTAGACATACCCAGTTCTTGCAACTGTTCTTCATATGTTTTAGCCTCCAATCCCCAAGTCCTCTTGGTTGATCTTCTCTGCACTCTTTGTAGAGTCTCCACATCTTTTTTACATCATGGCAACCAAAACTGGATGCAGGACCTTAACCAAGGCCTTATAAAGTGGTGGTTATTAACACTTTAGTGTTTGACTAGTTTGGCTTCCAAACGATTGAAAAGTTTATTTCCACAGAACCGTAATCACGCTGTTATTCATGCATTAGCCCAGGGGTCTCCAACCTTTGCAACTTTAAGTCTGAAGGACTTCAGCTCCCAGAATTCAACTACATTCAAATTCAACATTCAGCAGAATTGATGATGTTCCCTAGTTGGGTAGTGAAACGTCTGGGAGAAAACAATCAAGCTCAGAGAGCCTCCAGGACCTCACGGTTCAAACCCAGAGCTGCAAATAATTTCTTCTATTGGTAATACAATAAGTTTTAGAGTAGGGTTTATTCGACAGACAGATAACATTGTGTGTAGCATTGGTCTCCCATTGCAGTTAGAGAGACAAATTAATGGGTAAATCAAAGCGGTGCTCAAGATGCAATAAGGATAATCTTCATGAAAGAATAGAAAGAATGTCAACCTGTTCTCTAAAGCAGGGGTCTCCAACCTTTGCAACGTTAAGTCTGAAGGACTTCAGCTCCCAGACCTCTCCAGCCAGCTTTGCTGGCTGGAGAAGTCTGGGAGCTGAAGTCCTTCAGACTTAACGTTGCAAAGAATGGAGACCCTGCATTAGACATTCCCCAAGCTGCCAAAATGAGGGTTATGTTTGTTCGGTGTATGCAGGCTTGACCGGCCCTCCACATTGTCACACGCTTTGGAGGTGGGAGGGCCCTTCCAGAGTCTCCCTGAGGGGGGGCGGGGGATTCCTCTCCGATCGGAGCACTTTGTAATAAGAGCACAAAATTTACAGTTTGTTTACACATTGTTTTACCGTACCCTGGAGAAAGTCTGTAATTGAATGCACCGGTTGGAATAAATTATTAACATTCTCTGTTCCTCTGAGGGTCTATAACTTTCCATTCTTCGGCTGGTGTCTTCCTATTATTATTTTTTAAAAAACAACATTAAAAGTTTGAATCCTGCTCCTCCCGTCTCTGTTGTTTCCTCGGCGAAAAAATATATGGAATTGGTTTGCTGCACTGTTTTGTGGTGCTGCATACAGTTTTGGTCGCCACGATGGAAAAAAGACGTGGAGACTCTGGAAAGAGTGCAGAGAAGAGCAACCAAGATGATTAGGGGACTGGAGACTAAAACATATGAAGAACGGTTGCAGGAGCTGGGTATGTCTAGTTTGATGAAGAGAAGGATCAGGGGAGACATGATAGCAGTCTTCCGATATCTCAGAGGGTGCCACAAAGAAGAGGGAGTCAAACTATTCTCCAAGGCACCTGAGGGCAGAACAAAAAGCAATGGGTGGAAACTAATCAAGGAGAGAAGCAACTTAGAACTAAGGAGAAATTTCCTGACAGTTAGAACAATTAACCTCTGGAACAGCTTGCCTCCAGAAGTTGTGAATGCCCTAACCCTGGAAGTCTTTAAGAAGATGTTGGATAGCCATTTGTCTGAAATGGTATAAGGTTCCTGCCCACGCAGGGGGTTGGACTAGAAGACCTACAAGGTCCCTTCCAACTCTGCTATTGTATTGTATTGTATTGTTCTTGCAGGTTATTGTTTCTGGAGACTTCCTATTGATTTTCCATCCGAAAAACTTCCCAGGGTCAGACCTGCTGAGGTTTTTAATGATCGGTCGGGGTTTAAGGGCACGTTGAACCCTTTGGGGATGCACACCGATAAACATAGTAGGGTAGGTGTAGAATTAGGGTAGTGTAAGGTCCTCGGTGCTCTGTGAGCTGGGATATTTCCTTGTAGACGTTTCATGACCCAACTTGGTAACATAATCACCGGGGCAAAAAGTAGTAAGGTTTGGGAGGAGGAGGAAGACAAAGAGGAGGCAGGTGGTGGGGTCCTTAGTGCTCTCTGAGCTTGGTTATAGGCCCCACATATGTGGGGTACCTCAGGGGTCGGTCCTCTCGCCCCTACTGTTCAACACATATATGAAGCCGCTGGGTGAGATCATCCGTGGTTTTGGGGTGGGATATCATCTGTACGCTGATATCATCTGTACGCTGATGATACTCAGTTGTACATATCCACCCCAGACCACCCCAACGATGCCGTCGAGGTTATGTCCCGGTGTTTGGAGGCCGTACGGATCTGGATGGGTAGTAACAAACTCAAGCTCAACCCGTCCAAGACTGAGTGGCTGTGGCTTCCGGCACCCCGTTTCAGCCAGATTATTCCAACTCTGGCCATTGGGGGCGAAACACCGGCCCCCGTGGAGAGGGCGCGCAATTTGGGTGTCCTCCTGGACTCCCCGGCTGTCTATGGAGGACCATGTGGCAGCCGTGGCCAGGGGGGCATTCCATCAGGTACACCTGATGTGCCAATTGCGCCCCTTACTGGACCGGGGTGCCTTACGCACGGTCACTCAAGCACTCGTCACGTCTCGACTCGACTACTGTAATGCTCTCTACATGGGGCTTCCCTTGAGGTGCACCCGAAAGCTACAGTTAGTCCAGAACGCAGCCGCGCGGGTAATTACAGGAGCACCTAGACACTCCCATATAGCACCTACCCTGCGCGAGCTGCACTGGCTTCCTGTGGTCTTTCGGGTGCGCTTCAAGGTCCTAACGACCATCTTTAAAGCGCTCCATGGCTCGGGGCCTAGTTATATGCGAGACCGCCTCCTGCCCCATACATCCCTCAGACCGATACGCTCCCACAGAGTGGGCCTCCTCAGGGTGCCGTCGGCCGGACAATGCCGACTGGCGACACCCAGGGGAAGAGCCTTCTCTGTGGCGGGACCAGCCCTTTGGAACGACTTGCCCCCTGAACTCCGTACCATTTCTGACCTCCGCCTCTTCCGCAAGTGTCTGAAGACACACCTATTCCAACTAGCCGGCCTTGCGCAGTCTCCAATACCGACTCTTAAATAGTTTTAAATGGGGATTTTAATTCGGTTTTAGCACAGGCCCTTAGTGGAATAAGTTTTTAAAAAAAGAAATAGTTTTATATGTTTTGTATGTTTTAATGTTCCTGTGCGCCGCCCTGGGTCCATTCGGAGAAGGGCGGGGTATAAATTCAATAAATAAATAAATAAATAAATATTTTCTTGCAGACATCTCATGACCCAACTTGGTAACATCATCAGTTAAAAGGTAGTTAGGGTTTGGAAGGAGGAGGAGGACT
>CM077644.1:239927461-240207461 GCA_039707465.1 Rhabdophis nuchalis | reverse complement strand
AATAGAATAGAATAGAATAGAATAGAATAGAATAGAACACATGGAAGGGAAGGGAAGGGAAGGGAAGGGAAGGGAAGAGAAGAGAAGAGAGGAGAAGAGAGGAGAAGAGAGGAGAAGAGAAGAGAAAATATGGAATGGAATGGAATAGAATAGAATGGAATACAATAGAATAAAGCATGGAATGGAATGGAGGGGTGGGGTGGGGAGGGGAGAGAAAATTCTTTATTGACCAAGTGTGATTAGGCACAGGCGATTCATCTCCAGTGCATAAGCTCTCAGTGTACATACAAACAACAAAATAATATAATCGTAATACCGATCCCGATAAGAGAAGCTAGTTGCAAAAGTTGCAAAGAATGGGTTGCAAAGGATTTAGATTAATAGTCCATACCTCCAAAAGTTGGCTAATGTACATTCTTCCTTTAAAAACCAACAACAGGACCCTACGTGAAGTTGAAAGGCCAACCATCTCTCCAACCTCATTCTTCCACTCAACAAACATCCATCCTGTTTCCCATCCCCCATATCTAGCAGACCACTGGCTGAAAACAGGAAGGCATCTATTCTACTGTGCCATGGTTTTATTTCTTCCTTTTTTATTTTTACATATATATATTTTTAAAAATCACCCTTTCTTTGAAAAGAGGAAAGCCAAACATCTCGATGCCCCCTCCCCAAGTCTTTCCCCTTCGCTCGGGGTCCTTAATCTGCCAGAAAAAACATGTCCTGCAGCCCAGCCATAAAACAAGCTGTTATGAAGTACCCGCATGATGTATCAGACAGGAAGAGGGAAACCAAAACAGGTCAACCCTTGAGATTTTCCCACAAGAAAGTTTCAACGACGGGGCAGAATTAATGGGAGGAAAATGGAAGGAGACCTCAAGGGGCCTCCCTCCAGCAAGACCCAGGCCGCCATCCAGCTTCCATCGCCAGCCTCATTCAACCCATGGCTTCCAATGCCTACGTTCTTGTCAAGTCAACAAAACCCACTTGAACTGTTCCTATATTTGAACGGAGATCATTCATTCTGGCCCCATTTTGCCCAATACAATACAATACAATAGAAGAGTTGGAAGGGACCTTGGAGGTCTTCTAGTCCAACCCCCTGCCTAGGCAGAAAGCCCTACACCATTTCAGACAAATGGCTATCCAACATCTTCTTAAAGACTTCCAGTGTTGGAGCATTCACAACTTCTGGAGGCAAGCTGTTCCACTGATTCATTGTTCTAACTCTCAGTATATTTCTCTTCAGTTCTAAGTTGCTTTTCTCCTTGATTAGTTTCCACCCATTGCTTCTTGTTTTACCCTCAGGTGCCTTGGAGAACAGCTTGACTCCCTCTTGCTATCATGTCTCCCCTAGTCCTTCTTTTCATTAAACTAGACATACCCAGTTCCTGCAACCGTTCCTCATATGATTTAGTCTCCAGTCCCCTAATCCTCTTTGTTGCTCTTCTCTGCACTCTTTCTAGAGTCTCCACATCTTTTCTACATCGTGGCAACCAAAACTGAGTGCCGTATTCCAAGTGTGGCCTTACCAAGGCCTTATAAAGTGGTATTAACACTTCGCGTGATCTTGATTCTCTCCCTCTGTTGATGCAGCCTAGAACTGTGTTGGCTTTTTTGGCAGCTGCTGCACACGGCTGGCTCCTATTTAAATGGTTGTCCACTAGGACTCCAAGATCCCTTTCACAGTTACTGCTAGCTATTTATTTATTTGTTTGTTTGTTTGTTTGTTTGTTTGTTTGTTTGTTTATTTATTTATTTATTTATTTATTTATTTATTTATTTGTCTGATTTATATACCGCCCTATTCTCCGTGGTTGGACTCAGGGCGGTGCACAGAAAAGATAAAACCACAACAAATATATACGATATAAAATAGAATTAAATAATTAAATCTGTGCTAAAATAGTTAAAACGATTAAAATATTAAATTTAAAATAAAACCAATTAATCTAGGCCAGGCCAGCTAGGTGGAAAAAATGCGTTTTAAGCGTCCGACGGAATAGGCGTAGGTCAGCGATGGTGCCAAGATCGGGGGGCAGGTCGTTCCAAAGGGCCGGACCCGCCACAGAGAAGGCCCTACCCCTGGGAGTCGCCAGCCGGCATTGACCGGTAGATGGCACCCTGAGGAGGCCCGCTCTGTGGGAGCGGACAGGTTGGAGGGAGGTGTGTGGTAGGAGGCGGTCTCGCAAATAGCCAGGACCCGTGCCATGGAGCGCTTTAAAGATGGTTACTAACACCTTGAAGCACACCCGGAAGACTACAGGCAGCCAGTGCAGCTCGCGCAGGAGAGGTGTTACATGGGAGTACTGTGAGGCTCCCAGAATCCCCCACGTGGCCGCATTCTGAACCAGCTGGAGTCTCCGGGTACACCTCAAGTGGAGCCCCATGTAGAGAGCATTACAGTAGTCATTACCTATTGAGCAAGGTACCACCTATACTGTACCTGTGCATTTCATTTTTGTTGCCTAAATGCAGAACCTGACTCTTTTCGCCATTGAATTTCATTTTATTAGATAGTGCCCAATGTTCAAGTTTGTCAAGATCATTCTGTATCTTAAGCCTATCTTCTGGAGTGTTGGCTATTCCTGCCAGCTTGGTGTCGTCTGCAAATTTGATGCAAATTTGATTCTATTACTATAACCCACTGGTAGTCAACCTGGTCCCTACCACTCACAAGCGGGCATTCCAGCTTTCATGGTGGGCAGTAGGGGTTTCGTCTGATACAGAAGCTCTTTCCTTTTTTTAAATTTAATTGACTTCCCTACTTTATCAATCACCATTACTGTGGAACCGGTGGGCAGTTAGAAATGTTTACTACTAACAGAGATACAAAAGTGGGCGGTAGGTATAAAAAGGTTGACTACCCCTGCTATAACCTTATGATTAAAGCAGTACCGGTGCTTTAACCATTTGTTTGCTGTCCAGATTACAGGGAATTTTCTCCTTAGTTCTAGGTTGTTTCTTTCCTTGCTTAGTTTCTGTTGTGGCCAGCCAGCGGCCAGCAGCAGATTCAGAGAGGGAGGAGGTTGGGGAGGAACATGGGCCAGTCCTGGAGTCTGGGAAAGGCTCTGAGGAGGGCTCTGCATTGGAGGCAGAGAGGGAGCCAGGGCTATCTGACAGTTATCAGCTGCCTTCAGAGTTGGAGATCAGTGCGGCAGAAAAACAGCTAGAGCCTGTTCTTAGTTAGAAAAAAGTTTTATTGGTTTTAACAATTTATAAAAGGAAAGGGGTAAATAAGGTATTAAATAATATTTTAGAGCTTCCACATCGGGTTTGATGACTGCCTCCGAGTCTTCATACGTATTCCATTAGGAAATAATAAAAGGAAGGGGTACATACATTTAAAATCAGAAATTTTCATATTATTTTATACATTCAATTGCTTTGTTCTATTAACATCCGTACAGGAATTACCATCATAAAAAAGATAGTTATTTTTGCGATCTGAGCCTCTTTGCTATAGTCTCTTCCTCCTCCCCCCCACCAGCAGGCGGACCCGTGGCCCCTCCCGTTCCCATCTCACCATCATCTAGGATTGAGGAGTGTTTTTTAAGAAAATTCTCCGCCTCTTCTACTGTTTTGAAACACGAGATATAAGAAGGAATTATTCCTTCTTAACAAAAAAATTATACAAAAAGGGGGTGTGGCTCAAGTGGCTGATGCCTGAAGGGATGCTGGTATTCTGGGAGGGAGGAAGAGTTAGAATCAAAATAGTAGAAGAGCTAGAGCCTGTTCTTGATGTGCACATGCGCAGAGCTGCCAGGAGAAGGGAACAGCTAAAGAACAGGGGCCGACTTGGGAGTAAAACCACAGGTGGACAGTGAATGGCCCCTCCCGTAGGGAACAAAGAGGAGCGAAAGGGGAGTGGAGTTTGCAGGAGGCAATGAGTTCAATTCATTAGAGTGAAAATCTGTTCCTGACTTCTTGCCAAGGAATTGCTGCTACAGCCTGGCGTTTGGAAGATATCGGCCTGGCAGCTCTCCAAGCCTGATCAAGGTCTGTAGTTATGAAATCTCTTGCAAGGCTGTTCGCCGGGACTTTTCTGGAGAGGGATTCTCTTTAACCTAAATAAAAGGGGTTTTAACAAGATGAGGAGTTGGCTTCATGATCTTGGGAAGCCTCGGTCAGAACAGCTTCTTCCCTGGGTTAGTTTCCATCCACCCCTGGCATCTCCGGCCTTCAAAACCCAGGTTTCCACGCGCCAACGTTTGGCAGTTACCCAAAGGGCGCATTGCACAGCACGAGACACATTGGGATAAAAGCTCCTCTAATTGTTTTCTTTAGGAACCAAATGTTCTCCAGAACCTCATTTCCCCAACTGGCTCTAATGGGCTGAGGGAAGAAGCAGAGGTCTCCATGCAGATGTCAGCTTCGATGACATCCAGAGTCTTCTGCTGGTCTTCCGGGGGGGGGGGAGGGAATCCCACACCTGGGTCAGAGCGTCGTTGCGTGTGCAACGGTCCTTGCCGCACACTTTTCCGAATGTCTCCAGCTGCGCCCGATACAGCGCACCATTACGCCGCCCCCCCCCCAAATGAACAAGTGGGGAGCCTTTGTCATTAAAGCGAGACAAGCCCATTTGTTTTTATTATTGCTGGCAAGAGAGGCCCGCTTTGCAACGCAAACAGCAATGCAATTATCTTTGGTGCTTTTCTTCCATGTGGCGCCCGTTCTAACGCGCAGTAGCCTGGATTCAGAAACTGGGGTAATGTTTGCATTTTACGTCCTGGGGGAAGAGCAACTTCTCCGCAGCTCCACCGTTCGCCGTGCAAGCTAACGATAAAGTTAAATAAACACAGCCCATCAATTTTGCCGTCATCGTAAAAAAAACAACAGAGGGGTTTTAAAAGGAGAGGCTGCGGCGAGAAGAGGAGGGGAGAGAAGGCGTTGTTGGAATGGTGCATCGGATTGGAAACACCAAGTAATGTCTGAATGTAACTGTTAGGTCATAAACTTAAATCTCTCTCTCTCTTACTCTTCCTTCCTTTCGTTCTTTCTTTCTTTCTTTTGTTTGTTCTTTCTTTCCTTCTTTCGTTCCATCCTTCCTTTATGCCTTCTCTCTCTCTTCTTTTTCCTGTTTCCTTTCTTTTTTTCTCTTTCTTTTCTTTCTTTCTTTTTTGTTCTCTCTTTTTCTCTCACCTCCCCATATGTGACCAACCTACCTACTTTCCTTCCTTCCTCCCTCACTCTATTCCTTTTCTTTCTTTCTTTCTTTCCTTCTTTCTTTCTTTCTCTTTCTTTCTTTCTTTCTCTTTTCTCTCCCTTCTATTTCACCTTCCTGCTTCCCTCCCTCCCTTCCTTTTCTTTCTTTCTTTCTCTTTCTTTCTCCCTTCTCCCTCTCCCATTTCCCCCTGTTCCTTCCTGCCTGCCTGCCTGCCTTCTCTCTCTCTCTCTCTCTTTCTTTCTTTCTTTTTCTGTCTTTGCCTCTCTCTCTTCTTCCCTCCCATTTGACCTTCCTCTCTTCCACTTCTTTCTTTTTTCTTTTTCTTCTTTCTTTCTTTCTTTCTTTCTTTCTTTCTTTCTTTCTTTCTTTCTCTTTTCTCTCCCTTCTATTTCACCATCCTGCTTCCCTCCCTTCCTTTTCTTTCTTTCTTTCTCTTTCTTTCTCCCTTCTCCCTCTCCCATTTCCCCCTGTTCCTGCCTGCCTGCCTGCCTTCTCTCTCTCTCTCTCTCTCTCTCTCTCTCTCTCTTTCTTTCTTTTTCTCTCTTTGCCTCTCTCTCTTCTTCCCTCCCATTTGATCTTCCTCCATTCCACTTCTTTCTTTTTTCTCTTTCTTTCTTTCTTTCTTTCTCTTTTCTCTCCCTTCCATGTCCCCCTCTTCCTTCCTTCCTTCCTTCCTGCCTGCCTGCCTGCCTGCCTGCCTGCCTGCCTGCCTTCTCTTTCTCTCTTTCTTTTTCTCTCTTTGCCTTTTTCTCTCCTTCCCTCTCATTTGACCTTCCTTCCTTCCTCTTTCTTTCTTTCTTTCTTTCTTTCTTTCTTTCTTTCTTTCTTTCTTCTCTCCTGCCCTCCCTCCCATTTCTCCTCCCTCCCTTCCTTCTTTCTTCCCTCCCTCCCCAGCAAAGCCTAATAAATACCACCATCATTAATTTTTCCAAGGCAAAAGATATTAAAGCTGCACGGAACATTTACTACAAAGGTATTACTCTTTGGGGGGGGGGTGTCATTTTAAATGCCTTTTTTTTTTCCCTCGAATTTTCAAAAAGAAGACGAAGAAGAAGAAGGTGTGGGTAAATTCACCACTTACCCTTTGAAACAGTTCGGAAAGATTAATTACCCGACACTTCCAAGTGTCAAGTTTTACTGGAAAAGGGAAATGAACCCACCCACGGCTCTCTGATCTGTCTTTCTTCTGCAAAGAAAATACTCCAAAGATCTTGAAGGGGAATCTTTAGTAGCCGAAACCGGGGTGGTTAGCGAGAGGCCAGACCGCAGTCGGAGAGGCTGCCAAGCTCATTCGAGCATGCAGAAATATAAGGTCTGGAAGACAGATTCCCAGAAGGTAACAAGCTTAAGCCCCACATTTGGAAGGCAAAAAGTAATAAATAAATACTGAAAATTGGGATCTTGGTTTTTCAGGATCTTAACGGTCAACAAGAGTGAAGGGAGAGTTATCTCTGGTCTAATGAAGAGAAGGACTAGGGGTGACATGATAGCAGTCTTCCAATATTTGAGTGGCTGCCGCAAAGAAGAAGGGTCTATTCTCCTAAGCATCTGAAGGCAGGGCAAGAAGGTGAATTCTAGTCCTGCCTCAGGCATGAAAGCCAGTTGGGTGGCTTTGTGGCAATCACCAGAAGAAGGTGAGTTCTCGTTCTACCTTAGCCATACAATACAATACAATACAATAGCAGAGTTGGAAGGGACCTTGGAGGTCATCTAGTCCAACTCCCTGCCTAGGCAGGAAACCCTATACCATTTCAGACAAATGGCTATCCAACATCTTCTTGAAGACTTGCAGTGTTGGGCCATTCACAACTTCTGGAGGCAACTTTTTACGGTGGCACCGTTTTACGGTGGTTCTCCTCCTACCTCTCTGACCGGTCGCAATTTGTGTTGGCAGGAGGGCAGAGGTCGACATCAAGGTGCCTCACTTATGGGGTACCACAGGGGTCGGTCCTCTCGCCTCTCCTGTTCAACATCTATATGAAGCCGTTGGGTGAGATCACCCGCTGGATGGAGAGGCCCAGGGCGTCAAACCAATCGAGGCCTATGAGCGCGGGAAGGGGCCGCTCGATGACTAGGATGGGTAGGGCCCCGGAGAACCGTCCGTACACGACACGGACGCGGCGTAGGCCCATGACAGCGATGGGGTTGCCCTGGTAGTCCCGGAGCAGGGCGTCTGGGCGGGAAAGGTCCCCGGGTGACAGGTTGGGGCACAAGGCCCTAAGTTGTCCCCACGAAATGAGGGACCGGGACGACCCCGAGTCAACCTCCATAGACAGGGGGCGCCCCTCAAGGGTCAGGGAGGTGGAAATTTGCCTACGGTCATCGGCAGCGATGGGAAAGGTGTCCCTGATGTCCGTCGTGGCATAGCAGGCAGCCTCCGGAGCCGGGCGTCGCTGTGGGGGTCGTCGTCCATAGGCTGGAGCGGGCGGCGAGGCCGTTGGCGCGGGGCGCTGGGGGCCCTGGTTCACCTGGCGGGAGAGGACGGCGTGGCACACGCGGGCGATGTGGCCCCGTCTATCGCACCGGCGGCAGATGGTGTCTTTATAGGGGCACTCGCTCCTGGCATGCACGCCGCCGCACCCGGCACAGGCAGCGGCCCCCTTGCGAGAGGAGCCGGGCCTGGATGTGCCGCGGCCGGAGGCCTGTAGGCGGGCGACGCTTTCAAAAGGCGAGCCGTCTTCCAGGGGGTCGAGCGGGGCAAGTTCGTTTACGAGGCAGGCCCGCGGAGAGGGAATTGGCTGGGTAGGCTGGCCCAGGTAGAGGTCGGACGTGGCGTCCGCCAGCTCCGCGGCCCTGGCGTCCTCAATGGCCTGCTCCAAAGTAATGTCCGAGCGGGCCAGGAGCCGGCGGCGGAGCTTGATGTCCCGAAGCCCTGCAACGAATTGCTCAAGCAGGGATTCATCCAGGAACGGGGCCGGGAATTCGCAGAGGAGGGCGGCCGCGCGCAGGGCTTGCAAGAAGTCAACCACCGACTGCGTTGGCAGTTGGCGGCATTGCCGGTAAGCACAGCGGCGCGAAATCTTGGATGGTGCCGGGGCAAAATGGGCCTTGAGGCGGGCCTACAGGAAACCCCACTCGAGGTCTTGAACCGCGGCGGGGGCGGCTATGTTGCGTGCGACGGCAAAAACAGTCCGGCCGCCGCAACCGAGGAAGAGGCCTAGACGCCTCTCGGGGGTGAGTTCTCCGCCCACATCGGTGAGGAGAAAACATTCGAAACGCGCCAGGAAAGCCTCCCAGGATTCCGCCGACGGGTCGTAGGTCGCGAAGGGAGGGAGAGTGGCCATGTTCGTGAGGCAAAACTAGACAGACTTTGCCGGTGAAGTCACACAGTCTCTTCGATCCGCAGGGTGAAGAGATACGGGTAGGAGGATCGATGCCGGGCCCCAGTCCTCGTCGCCAATGTTGTGGGTTGAAGAAGGGTCCAGACCCGGTTGATCCAACGGCTTTTATTAAGTGGAAAACCAACAAGAACTACAACAGTAAGTTAACCAGAACAAAAAGCGCGCGCCTTCTCTCTGACAGCTCCTTTTATATGGAGCTGTCAGAGAGCCGGCCAATCCGCGTGTCTCCCGCTTCGGCTGCAGCCAGTCGCGTCTTAGCCAATCAGACGCGACTGGCTGTTGCCGGGGAATTTAAGCGGGTGTCAGAATACAACACCATCAGTACGCTGATGACACTCAGCGGTACATCTCTACCACGGACCACCCCAACGATGCCGTGGAAGTGATGTCCTGGTGTCTGGAGGCCGTGCGAGTCTGGATGGGGAGAAACAGGCTCCGACTCAACCCATCCAAGACCGAGTGGCTGTGGCTTCCGGCGTCACGATATAGCCAGGTGGTGCCATCTCTGGCTATTGGGGGCGAATCACTGGCTCCCACAGAGAGGGCCCGCAACTTGGGCGTCCTCCTGGACTCTCGGCTGTCGTTGGAAGATCATTTGACAGCCTTGGCCAGGGGGGCTTTTTATCAGGTTCACCTGATATGCCAGTTGCGCCCCTTTCTGGATCGTGACACTTTACGCACGGTCACTCAAGCCCTCATCATCTCCCGCCTGGA
Source organism: Rhabdophis nuchalis (assembly GCA_039707465.1). Classification (NCBI taxonomy): domain Eukaryota; kingdom Metazoa; phylum Chordata; class Lepidosauria; order Squamata; family Natricidae; genus Rhabdophis; species Rhabdophis nuchalis. The sequence continues at coordinate 240,198,236 of CM077644.1, read as the reverse complement.
CTACTGCAATGCTCTCTACATGGGACTTCCCTTTAGGTGCACCCGGAGGCTCCACTTAGTTCAGAACGCGCCCGCGCGCGGGATTCTGGGAGCTTCTAGATGCTCCCATGTGACACCTCTCCTGCACGAGCTACACTGGCTGCCTGTGGCCTTCCGGGTGAGCTTCAAGGTGCTAGTAACCACCTTTAAAGTGCTCCATGGCAAGGGACCTGGCTATTTGCAAGACCGCCTCCTGCTACCTAATACCTCCGACCGACCAGTCCGCTCCCACAGAGAGGGCCTCCTCAGGGTGCAGTCAGCTAGGCAATGTCGGCTGGCGACGCCCAGGGAGAGAGCCTTCTCTGTGGCGGCTCCTGCCCTCTGGAATGACCTACCCCCTGACCTTCGCACGATCACGGACCTGCGCCTTTTCCGCCGGGCTTTGAAGACCCATTTATTTCATGCGGCCGGCCTGGCGTAGTTTTTAACTTGCTTTTAGATAGGGTTTTTATCGAAAATTAGGCATACTGTTTAATACATTTTTAATAGCATTTTACTTGTTTTTATCATTAATTTTATACTAACTGACTTTTACTGTTTGCCTGTACACCGCCCTAAGTCCCGCTGGGGAGAAGGTGCGGTATAAAAATTCAATAAAATTCAAATTCAAATTCAAAACTTCTGTTCCACTGATTAATTGTTCTCACTGTCAGGAAATTTCTACTCAGTTCTAAGTTGCTTTTCTCCTTGATTAGTTTCCACCCATTGCTTCTTGTTCTGCCCTCAGGTGCCTTGGAGAATAGTTTGACTCCCTCTTCTTTGGGGCAACCCCTGAGATATCGGAACACTGTTATCATGTCTCCCCTGGTCCTTCTCTTCACTAGACTAGAGATACCCAGTTCCTGCAACTGTTCTTCATATGTTTCAGCCACCAGTCCCCTAATCATATTTCTTACAATAATACAATAGCAGAGTTGGAAGGGACCTTGGAGGTCATCTAGTCCAACTCCCTGCCTAGGCAGGAAGCCCTATACCATTTCAGACAAATGGCTATCCAACATCTTCTTGAAGACTTGTAGTGTTGGGGCATTCACAACTTCTGGAGGCAATTTCTGTTCCACTGATTAATTGTTCTAACTGTCAGGAAATTTCTCCTTAGTTCTAAGTTGCTTCTCTCCTTGATTAGTTTCCACCCATTGCTTCTTGTTCTGCCCTCAGCTGCTTTGGAGAATAGTTTGACTCCCTCTTCTTTGTGGCAACCCCTGAGATATCGGAACACTGTTATCATGTCTCCCCTGGTCCTTCTCTTCACTAGACTAGAGATACCCAGTTCCTGCAACTGTTCTTCATATGTTTCAGCCACCAGTCCCCTAATCATATTTCTTACAATAATACAATAGCAGAGTTGGAAGGGACCTTGGAGGTCATCTAGTCCAACTCCCTGCCTAGGCAGGAAGCCCTATACCATTTCAGACAAATGGCTATCCAACATCTTCTTGAAGACTTGTAGTGTTGGGGCATTCACAACTTCTGGAGGCAATTTCTGTTCCACTGATTAATTGTTCTAACTGTCAGGAAATTTCTCCTTAGTTCTAAGTTGCTTCTCTCCTTGATTAGTTTCCACCCATTGCTTCTTGTCCTGCCCCCAGGTGCCTTGGAGAATAGCTTGACTCCCTCTTCTTTGTGGCAACCCCTGAGATATCGGAAGACTGCTATCATGTCTCCCCTGGTCCTTCTATTCATTAAACTAGACATACCCAGTTCCTGCAGCCATTCTTCATATGTTTTAGTCTCCAGGCCCCTAATCATCTTTGTTGCTCTTCTCTGCACTCTTTCCAGAGTCTCCACGTCTTTTCTACATCGTGGTGACCAAAACTGAATGCTTTATTCCAAGTGTGGCCTTACCAAGGCCTTATAAAGTGGTATTAACCCTTCGCGTGATCTTGATTCTATCCCTCTGTTTATGCAGCCTAGAACTGTGTTGGCTTGAAATCCAGCTGGATGACTTTGGATCAATCATCAGGAGATGGTGAGTTCTAGTCCTGCCTTAGGCATGAAAGCTAGCTGGGTAACTATGGGTAAAAAGATGTTAGATAGCCATTTGTCTGAAATGGTATAAGGTTCCTGCCCACGCAGGGGGTTGGACTAGAAGACCTACAAGGTCCCTTCCAACTCTGCTATTGTATTGTATTGTATTAATTATCAGAAGAAGGTGAGTTCTAGTCCCATCTTTGGCATTGTGAATTCACAACATTGTCATTGTTGTGAGTAAAATAAGAGGAAGAAGGAGCATTATACACATTCGCCACCTTGAGTTACTTATAATAACTCAATAAAAGGACAAGTACCAATAGTAGAGACTGGATAGTGGGGGGATGGAAGGATTGTATTTCTCTGTATCTGGTCATTAGACATTCATCTGACTCATCTATGTAGCTCTCAGGGAGAGTGGCAAAGTAATTGTACTACTTTGCAGATGATCGCAAAGTAATACAATTCTTCCATCCCTCCCTTTTTCTGTCAGTACCTATCCTTCCATCTCCCCTCCATCAAAACTAGTGAATCTTCTTAGATCCGAAGCAAATTTCTTCTTCTTCTTCTTCTTCTGAAGAAGAAGAAGAAGAAGAAGAAGAAGAAGAAGAAGAAGAAGAAGAAGAAGAAGAAGAAGAAGAAGAAGAAGAAGAAGAAGAAGAAGAAGAAGAAGAAGAAGTCCAGTTGCATCCAAAAGTCCAGTTGGCTTTGGAAATAGCACTTTTGAGACAACCATGACTGGATGACTGAGAATCTCCACAGACATTTAAATGAAGCTTCGCTTGTGGGCCTGGTTTTTCCCACATGACAAAAAAATGATGCACACTGAGATTGTCAATCAATAAGGCCGGCAGTTCGGCAGTTTGAATCCCTAGTGCCATGTAGCGGAGTGAATTCCCGTGACTTGTCCCAGTTTCTGCTAACCTAGCAGTTCGAAAGCATGTAAAAAATGCAAGTAGAAAAAATAGGGACCAACTTTGGTGGGAAGGTCACAGCGTTCTGTGCGCCTTTGGTGTTTAGTCATGCTGGCCACATGACCACGAGACGTCTTCGGACAGCGCTGGCTCTTCAGCTTTGAAACGGAGATGAGCACCGCCGCCTGGAGTTCGGAAGGACTAGCGGGTATATGCAAGGGGAACTTTTATCTTTACCTTTTTAATCAAACTATCTGCAGACTCCAACTCAAATTAAAATGCTGATTTCTTGTTTTTTTTCAGGCTGAAAAGATGGGTTGCCAGGCTGCTGATCACACAATCGGATTCGCCTGATTTTTCCTGTGCTCATTCACCCGCCTGGCACTTTCCTCCCAGTTTCAAAAGTGGAAATGTACCTCAGATTGAGTTCAAATGCTCACCTCAGGATCCTCATTTAAGCTCTCGTTCCTCCCGGTTTCAAAAGTGGAAATCTACCTCAGCTTGAGTTCAAATGCTCATCTCAGGATCCTCATTTAAGCTCTCGTTCCTCCCGGTTTCAAAAGTGGAAATCTACCTCAGATTGAGTACAAATGCTCACCTCAGGATCCTCATTTAAACTCTCATTCCTCCCGGTTTCAAAAGTGGAAATCTACCTCAGATTGAGTTCAAATGCTCACCTCAGGATCCTCATTTAAGCTCTCATTCCTCCCGGTTTCAAAAGTGGAAATCTACCTCAGCTTGAGTTCAAATGCTCACCTCAGGATCCTCATTTAAACTCTCATTCCTCCCGGTTTCAAAAGTGGAAATCTACCTCAGATTGAGTTCAAATGCTCACCTCAGGATCCTCATTTAAGCTCTCGTTCCTCCCGGTTTCAAAAGTGGAAATCTACCTCAGATTGAGTTCAAATGCTCACCTCAGGATCCTCATTTAAGCTCTCGTTCAGCCCAATCCCTTTGTTCGTTTTTTCTCTCAGCCCACATACTCATATCATTAATATTTTTGGAAAGGGAAAGCCCAACAAAAAAGGAAAATTAACAGTTGTTGAATTCCTCCAATTACTGCTAATCACATTTACACCCTGGAGTGTGCAGAATTGGAAAAAATCAGCGGCTCTCCCATTCTTTCCTTTTCTTTCTTTTTTGTCATGCTGTTTCTTCCCTTTTTTGAGGAGATTCAGGCAGGACAATTTGGCGGGGATCTGAAAGAGGTGAGAGACAGCTCCATTGAGAGACGGTTGCTCACCTACAACGCACAACACACACCCCTCTGGTACACAAACACACAGGCACATGATTTTTTTTCCAGCTCATCTTTGAAAGAAAAATTAGACAGTGTAAATCAGGGGTTCTCAAACTTGGCAACTTTAAGACTTGTGGACTTCAACTTCCAGAATTCTCCAGCCAGCATAGCTGGCTGGAGAATTCTGAGAGTTGAAGTCCACAAGTCTTAAAGTTGCCAAGTTTGGGAATCCCTGGTGTAAATCATTAAGGGGAAAAAAAATCAGAGGTGGATTTTTATCACCGGTTCGCCGCGCACCGAAAATGGGAGGATGTGTAGCTTGCACACATGTGGCCTTCCGCACATGCACTTTGGTTGCATGCATGGCTTGCATGCATGTGCACAGCTTAGAAAACATGGCTAAATAGGACGGCAATGTGCCGGGGCAGGTGGGCGGGGGGCAGGGCTTCTATCAGGCACTACTACCACTATATACATGCATGCTCTTTTTGCACCCTGCACACGCATGCACAGTAGAATTAAAATTATGTATGACCTTTCTTGCCACTGTTGCTAAGTGAATCACTGCCATCAATTAACTAGTAACCCGGTCGTTAAGTGAATCTGGCTTCCCCATTGACTTTGCTTATCTGAAGATCTGACAAATTAATCAAGATCGTAAAAGGAGATCGCGTGACTCCGGACCATTGCAACTGTCATAAGTGTGAGTCAAGGGGATGCTGCAATGGTGATAAGTGTGAAAAACGGTCATAAGCCGCTTTTTTCAGTGTCGTCGTGACTTAGAACGGTCACTAAATGAATTGTTGTAAGTCAAGGATTAGCTGTATTCAAAATCAAATTTCTCGTGTATTCTTGGAGGGGATACTTCAGTTTTTCGACATTCATCACAGAATATTAGAACAGCAGCACGAACAAGCAATGCAAAACCAGCAAAAAATAATGTTCTCACATTTGGCCACTCCTGTAAAAACAGAATTGATTTGGGTGGGGGAGCGAGTGCTAAAATTGTTAACACATTTTATTATTACCGTAGCCCACATTCATCCTAAACTGAATGCAAAGTCATCTGCACACTCTTGTAAAAACACCCACCATGTTTGCGCAGGGATTGTTGGTGTTCATTTAGTGACTTGGGGTGTGGGTGATATATTTTGCTTCCCCTTGTGATGGGGAAAAGCTCGCGGGAGTATTTTCTTTGGCAATGAAATATTCAGCTTCTAAAATTTCAAAGAATTCCGAATTTGGTTCTCAAAGAGTGAAACTGCTACGCTTTAAGCTGAAAAGTAATATATATATATATATATATATATGAACCCAAATCTTCTTCCTTCACCAGTTCAATCCCATCTTGGCATGACCAAGTGGTGCAGCCTGCAATGCTCATTTTGAAAAATAGTTAAAAAGGGGCTTTGTTCCCAGAACAAGACGTTTTTCTCATCTTATTACAATGACAGCGTTGGAAGGGATCTTGGAGGCCTTCTAGTCCAACCCCCTGCTTAAGCAAGAAACCCTCTACCGTTTCAGACAAATGGTTCTCGTTGCTAATTCTGCTTCTTTGAGCTCCTTTGTAGCCAAGCGTACTAGTGATCCCAGCACATATAAAACGCGAGTATTGTGCCACCCTTATCGCGTCCGCGGAAAACCGCCCTGCCGCCCTGTTTGAGGTGACCCGCTCCCTCCTTCACTTGAGGCCGCAGGAAGCCCCTTTGCAGGGTCGAGCAGAGGAATTTGGAGTGTTCCTGCAGGACAAAATCACTCAGATTCGGAATGAGTTGCCCTCCACTGAAAGTGGTCCAGTCGAGGTGCCCGGTGCTGGTCTTGAGATAACACCTTGGGAGGAGTTTGACTTTGTCACCACCGAGGATATGGACAGGTTGCGGAGGAACCTTAGAGCCACCACATGTTTATTGGACCCGTGCCCCTCTTGGGTTGTACTGGCATCCTGGGAGGTGACACGAGGCTGGCTCCAGGGCATTGTGAATTCATCTCTGAGTGAGGGGTCCTTGACTACCGTCTTGAAAGAGGCGGTGGTGAGGCCCCTCCTCAAGAAGCCATCCCTGGACCCAGCATTATTAGAGAACTACCGTCCCGTCTCCAACCTTCACTTTTTAGTGAAGGTTGTTGAGAGTGTGGTGGCCCAACAGTTTCCTCGACACCTGGAGGAAGTTGATTATCTAGACCCGCGCCAGTCCGGCTTCCGGCCCGGTCACAGCACCGAGACGGCATTGGTCGCGTTGGTCGATGATCTCTGGAGGGCACGGGATAGAGGTTGCTCTTCTATCCTGGTCCTATTAGACCTCTCAGCGGCTTTTGATACCATCGACCATGGTATCTTATTGCACCGATTGGGGGGATTGGGGCTGAGAGGTACCGTTCTACGGTGGTTCTCATCCTACCTCTCTGGTCCGTCGCAATGGGTGTTGGCAGGAGGGCAGAGGTCGTGCCCGAGGCCCCTCATATGTGGGGTTCCTCAGGGGTCGGTCCTCTCGCCACTTCTGTTCAACACCTATATGAAGCCGCTGGGCGAGATCATCCGTGATTTTGGGGTGGAATACCATCTGTACGCTGATGACACCCAGCTGTACATATCCACCCCAAACCACCCCAACGATGCCGTCGAGGTGCTGTCCCGGTGTTTGGAAGCCGTACGGATCTGGATGGGTAGTAACAAACTCAAACTCAACTCGTCCAAGACCGAGTGGCTGTGGTTTCCGGCACCCCAGTTCAGCCAGATAAGGCCAACACTGGCCATTGGGGGCGAACAACTGGCCCCCTTGGAGAGGGTGTGCAACTTGGGCGTCCTCCTGGATTCCCGGCTGTCCATGGAGGACCATGTGGCGGCCGTGGCCAGGGGGGCGTTTTATCAGGTACGCCTGATACGCCAGTTGTGCCCCTTACTGGACCGGGGAGCCCTTCGCACAGTCACTCAAGCGCTTGTGACATCCCGGCTGGATTACTGTAACACTCTCTACATGGGGCTCCCCTTGAGGTGCACTCGAAGGCTACAGTTAGTACAGAATGCGGCCGCGCGGGTAATTATGGGTGCCCCAAGGCAAGCCCACATAACACCTCTCCTGCGCAAGCTGCACTGGCTGCCTGTGGCCTTTTGAGTACGCTTCAAGGTGTTGATGACCATCTTTAAATCGCTCCATGGCTCGGTGCCTAGCTATATACGAGACCGTCTCCTACCCCATACATCCCTTCATTCGATCCGCTCCCACAGAGAGGGTCTTCTCCGGGTGCCGTTGGCTGGGCAATGCCGGTTGGCGACACCCAGGGGAAGGGCCTTCTCTGTGGCGGGCCCGGCCCTCTGGAACGACCTACCCCCCGACCTTCGCACTACCTCGGACCTCCGCCTCTTCCGCCAACGTCTTAAGACGCATTTATTCCAACAAGCCGGCCTAGGATAGCCCCCCGTTTCTGACTTTTTATACTTAAATTATAATTTGGTAGGGTTTTTAAATGGGTTTTAGCACGGGTTGAATAATTTAATATATTTTAATGATGTATATTGTATTTATTGTGGTTTTAAATCATGCCTGTGCGCCGCCCTGGGTCCTAACAAGGAGAAGGGCGGGTTATAAATTCGAATAAATAAATAAATAAATTAAAAAAAATAGCGATTCTTGCTCGTCCCGCAATAGGCTGGTAAGCTTGTCTGCTTCCGTGCAGTCCATAATCTTAGCGATTAGCATTGTCTCTGATGGGATATCGCTGGTTTTTGTATTGGAGATACACACTATAGATAAATAAGTGGTAAACTCTGGCTCAGGGGTCTCCAACCTTTGCAACTTTAAGTCTGAAGGACTTCAGCTCCCAGCAAAGCTGGCTGGAGAAGTCTGGGAGCTGAAGTCCTTCAGACTTAAAGTTGCAAAGGTTGGAGACCTTTGAAGGACCTGAAGTCCTTCAGACTTAAAGTTGCAAAGGTTGGAGACCTTTGAAGGACCTGAAGTCCTTCAGACTTAAAGTTGCAAAGGTTGGAGACCTTTGAAGGACCTGAAGTCCTTCAGACTTAAAGTTGCAAAGGTTGGAGACCCCTGCTCTAGCTATATTGTATTACTCTCTGCAATCACGTTGTATCATTGAATGCTTCATTTTGTATACTTTTGTTTTTAATGATTCAATAAAAAATTAAAAATTAAAAAAAAAGACAAATGGTTCTCCAATCTCTTCTTCAAAACCTCCCGTGATGGAGCACCTACAACTTCTGGAGGCAAATCATTTGTCTGGTTAATTGTTCTCACTGTCATGAAATTTCTCCTCAGTTCTAAGTTGCTTCTCTCCTTAATCAGTTTCCACCCATTGCTTCTTGTTCTGCCCTCAGGTGCCTTGGAGAATAGCTTGACTCCCTCTTCTTTGTGGCACCCTCTGAGATATTGGAAGACTGCTATCATGTCTCCCCTAGTCCTTTTCATTTAAACTAAACATACCCAATTCCAGCAACCACGTTCTCACAACTCACGTTCTCCTTCTCGTTGGTCAACAGCAAACCTTCAGAGGTATATGTCAATACACCATGCTTATAAATCCAACTTTTCCCTAATCATTTTTAGTGGCAACAACCTTGGTTTGTCTCCAAGGTTTTGGGGGAAGTTGATTGAGCCCTGGGGGCGGAGTGGTTAGAATGCATGAAAAGGTAAGGGTTTCCTTTTCCAGTCTTCCAAGGCACTGTCTCATCTCCATTTCTTTGCCAAGGGAGTTGATAGAATGGAATGGAATGGAATAGAATAGAATTATGGAATAGAATAGAATAGAATAGAATAGAATAGAATAGAATAGAATAGAAATATGGAATGGAATAGAATAGAATATGGGATAGAATATGGAATGGAATAGACTAATAGAATAGAATAGAATAGAATAGAATAGAATAGAATAGAATATGGAATGGAATGGAATGGAATGGAATGGCATGGAATATGGGATGGGATGGGATGGGATGGGATGGGATGGGATGGGATGGGATGGGACGGGACGGGACGGGATGGGATGAGATAGAATATGGAATGGAATAGACTAATAGAATAGAATAGAATAGAATAGAATAGAATAGGATTCTTTATTGGCCAAAGACACAAGGAATTTGTCTTTGGTGCATATGTTCTAAGTGTACATAAAAGATACATTCATCTAGAATCATAAGGTACAACACTTAATGTTAGTTTAGAAGACATTTTCCGTCGTCATGTGGCCAGCATGATTATATGCCAAGGTTCATGGAACACTTTTAACTTCCCACCAAAGTGGTACCCATTTATCTACTCGCATGTACACGCTTTCGAACAACTAGTTGGGCAGGAACTGGAGCAAGGAACGGGAACTCACCCGTTGCATGGTGCTTGGGTCTCAAACCCCGACTGTCAGATACCAGCTGGCAAGCTCAGCCTCTTCAACCACTGGGCTATCCCACAGCCTAGAATGCAGCATTGCAGGCATGTTCCGTCCACAGCCAGGTGTTCGATCTTGACAGGCTCAAGGTTGACTCAGCCTTCCCTCTTTCTGAAGTTAGTAAAATGAGGACCCAGATTTGTTAGGGACGATATGCTGACATTGTAAGCCGCCCAGAGAGTGTTGCAAAGCACTACCGAGTAATCTATGTCTAAGTGCTATTTGCTATTTCAAAGTTGCAGCAGCATATTTCTTGATCCAGCATCAAATCCAGGAGACTGATCATAATCTCATAAAACAGCCCTATTAGCTAGGACTTCACAACACTCTTGATACTACTGGGAGCAGCTGTATCTTTAATATAGAATCATAAATCGCATTGATTTCTTTATGCAACTGCTCCCTACTGGTGGCAGCTTCTGGAGGTCAGCCACCAAACTGTTCTCTGAGCTTAATCAAGCAGAATAGAACTGGAAGGGACCTTGGAGGTCTTCTAGTCCAACCCCTCTGCTCAAGCAGGAGACCGTATATCATAGTGATGCCTAACTTTTTCGGCATCAAGTGCTGAAACTGGAGTGTGCAAGTGCATGTACATGCATGCACTGGAGCGCCGGAACCTGGAAGAGAGCATCTGGCTGGTGTGCATGCCAGATGCTTCCTTCTTAGGAAGTTCCTCCTTAGTTCCAGGTTGCTCCTCTCCTTGATTAGTTTCCATCCATTGTTTCTTGTTTTGCCTTCTGGTGCTTTTGGAAAATAAGTTGACCCCTTCCTCTTTGTGGCAGCCCCTCAAATACTGGAAGATTGCTATCATGTCACCCTTAATCTTTGAATTGAATTTGAATTTATTTAATTTTTATACCGCACCTATCTCCCCGAAGGGACTCAGGCAGTGGTGGGTTTCAAATTTTTCAGAACCTACTCTATAGGTGTGGCCTATTTTGTGGGTGTGGCTTGGCAGTCATGTGACAGGGTGGGAGTGGCCACCTTTTGAAATGTGGTGAATCTCATTTAACAACGCTCTTGCTTAGCAACCAAAATTTTGGACTCAATTGTGATGATAAATTCCTTCTTTCTTTCTTTCTTTCTTTCTTTCTTTCTTTCTTTCTTTCTTTCTTTCTTTCTTTCTTTCTTTCTTTCTTTCTTTCCTTCCTTCCTTCCTTCCTTCCTTCCTTCCTTCCTTTCCTTTCCTTTCCGTTGGGTCACTGGCAGCGGTGGGCCAGATTTACTTCCAGGTACGCTGGTGGAACCCCCTCTCACCGGTTCTCTAAATTTCACCAACCGGCTCTCGCGAGTACGTGCGAGCCTGCAGAAACTCACCACTGGACTCAGGGCGGTGCACAGGAAGTTAAAAAGCAGAGATACAAACATATAAATAATAAATAGATAAAACTGCCAACAATAAAATCTAATTAAATTAAAGTGTCCTGTGCTACAAACAGCTCCCTAAAAATTACCCACAGATTAAAATCAAATTAAAACAATTTAAGACTCAGTCTGTGAAGGTGCTCTCGAAGGCTAGACTAGACCGGCTAGATGGAAGAAATAGGTCTTCAAACGTTGGCGGAAGAGGCGGAGGTCCGTGGTGGTCCGGAGTTCAGGGGGTAGGTCGTTCCAGAGGGCTGGGCCCGCCACAGAGAAGGCTCTTCCCCTGGGGGTCGCCAACCGGCATTGCCCGGCAGACGGCACCCGGAGAAGTCCCGCTCTATGCGAGCGAATCGGCCGAAGGGATATATGGGGTAGGAGACGGTCTCGCAAATAACTAGGACCCGTGGCATGGAGCGTTTTAAAGATGGTTATCAACACCTTGAAGCGCACCTGAAAAACCACAGGCAGCCAGTTCAGCTCGCGCAAGAGAGGTGTTACATGGGAATGCCGTGAGACTCTCTTTTCTCTAGACTAGCCGAACCCAAATCCTGCAGCCGTTCTTTGCATGTTTTAGTCTCCAGGCCTTTGATCATTTTAGTTGCTCTTCTTTCCACTTTTTCCAAAGCCTCAACAATTTTTTGGTAAAGTGGTGACCAAAACTGAGTGCAGAATTGCAGGTGTGAGCTTACTAAGGCTTTACTAATACCACGTTATTTTGCTTTTGTCTTCAAAACCAGATAAGTGGCGTCCACCTTAAGCAAGCCAGAGGGTTGATATTCACCAGTTTATCAAAGTAATATATAGATACCGCTCAACTTACAACCTTCCACTTAGTTGATCGTTCGAAATGGCAATTGCACTGACACAAATGACTTATGACTGGTCCTCGCACATACGATTGATCCTCGCACTTACGACTGGTGCCACATTCCCAGGATCACGTGATCAAATTTTGGCTGCTTAGCAACTAGCATGTATTTACGATGATTAATGCATCCCGGGGTCATCCCAGTCTGCTTGTCCCGAGCAAAGTCAGCGGGGAAAGCCGGGTTTGCTTAACGACCAAGCAATTCACTTAACAAACCGCAGTAATTCCCGTAGCAACTCTGGCAAAGTCCATTGTTAAGTCAATCGCATCCAATTTGATTGGCTTTTTGGGCCAGAGTTCTTCAGCGAATCATTGCGGTCCTCAATTAGGAAGTTTTTAAGCATTTTCATTTTTTTTTTCATTTTATTACATTTATATCCCGCCCTTCTCCACAGAGGACCCAGGGCGGCGCACAGGAAATTTAAAAAACATACACAATAGAAGATAGACAAATAATTTAAAATATATATTAAATAATCCCCAATCCTGTGCTAAAAACCAATTATTAAAAACCCAATTTAAAACTTTCTAAAAGTCCCCATGGGAGGTTAGGCTAGGCCGGCTTGATGGAAAAAATATGTCTTTAAACATTTGCGGAAGAGGCGGAGGTCGGTGATGGTCCGGAGTTCAGGGGGTAGGTCGTTCCAAAGGGCAGGGCCCGCCACAGAGAGGCTGAATGTCTAACTATTAGGGTTTCTATAAGAGTAGATCTCCTCCCTCCATTGTGGGTTAGTATAGATGGTCTTAAGATAAGGTGACCAGATTTTCAAAGTCCCAAAGCGGGACACCGTCGATGGGGGGTGGCGCACGCATGCGCCTGTGCAGAGGGCATCGGGGCTGAGGAGAGGGGAGGCGCTCCGCCGCGGCACATGCCTGCGCACATGGGCCGAGCTGAAAGTGCCGCCTCGGGCCGCCTTCCCCCTTCCCGCCCAAGCCAGCAGCTCTCAGCACTGCTGGGCCGGGCCGCTGCCTTTAAAGAGGGCCCCATGGGGGCAGGTGGGAGTGCGCCCCCCTCTCCTTGGCCCCGATGCCCTCTGTGCAGGCGCATGCCACGCCAGAGCGTGCACCCCCCCTTCTCCTCGGCCCCGACGCCCGAGCCGGCGCTCTCAGCTATCTGCGCCCACCGCCTGCCCGCAAAAAGCGGGACATTTTGAAGAGGCGGCGGGGCATGGGACATCTGCTGGTGAACCAAGACTGTCCCGCCAAAAGCGGGACGTCTGGTCACCTTATCTTAAGATCACTTTGAGTCTTGCAACTCTTCTTCATCACCTTAATTTTTTCAGGCATTTCATCCTTCCTGAAATATCAAAGGGATATAAAGAAAACGGATGGATCCCCTAAGGGGAACACCGCGAAACGTAGCCCATGAAAAATAAAGAACAAAAAGAAAGAAAGAAAGAAATAACAGCGAAGCCTCACACCGTTTGATAAAAATAGAACATTTTCCGACAATTCCCTGTAGAGGCAGAATGGGATCATTAGTGCGGTGAAAATCAGAGAGAGTTTGCCTTGAAGATTAAATTGGGGGAAAGTTCAGCTAAAAACTGGCGTATAATATGATGAGGGTAGCACAGGTTTCTTCCGGCTGTGTGTTATGGGAGCTGTAGTGTCAGGTGGAAGAAAGGGGAGCTCATTTCTGTCCCCGTGTCATTGAAGGCTGAGTTTCAAATACGAAAAATTAAAAAAATCAGGAATTGAAATGTCTCCGATCGACTTTTGGTCCCAGATCTGAACTTAGTAGGAAAAGCCACTGTTAGGAGTTGACTTCTAGAGTTGGGTAGGCAATATATAATACCATGGTGACAAATGGTCATTGTGGCTTTAAGGATGTTGGAAGGTTAGAGACTGTAATTAGAGAATGTAATTATCTCCACTATAAAAGGAGGTATGGAGAGCGCATATCTCTCTCTCTGCTGGTTTTGCTGATTTACTGTTTGATAACTGTTCGTGTGCTGTGAATTACTGAAGAAGGAAGAAGGAAGATTGTGGCTTGCTGACTGTAAGCAATTTGATATTTGTTAAGACTTTGCTTTTGACTCGCTTTAACATCGCTGCTTCTTGAGCAGTAGTTTAGTTTCTTAGTTTTTACAACTCCAGGAAAAGCTATTTTATTTTTTCTTAACAGTGTCTGGTGTACTAATTGTGTGTATACACTAGCAACGTTTTCTCTAGCTGCATACTCCTCTGCACAACTTTGCTGTCTCCCAATGGAGATCTCTCCTAACAGCAACCCAGAGACCTGTGATCAGGTGGCTCATATAAGCAAGCCAAGCTGCATTCTGACTATCACATAAGTTTTCCGTGCAAATGAAGCAGCTCAATGCCTTAGTAAGGCCACATCTGGAATACTGCATCCAGTTTTGGTCATCAAATTACAACAAAAATGTTGGGGGAAAGTGTAAAGAAGAGTAACTAGGATGATTAAAGGCCTGGAGGCTAAAACATACGAAGAACGGTTGCAGGATTTGGGTTTGGCTAGTCTTGAGAAAAGAAGGAGTAGGAGGGACATGATAGAAGTATTCCAGTAGTTGAGAGGTTGCCACAAAGAGGAGGGAGCCAACTTATTTATCAAAGCACATGTAGGCAGGACAAGAAGCAATGGATAGAAACTGATCAAAGAGAGAAGCAAGGGAATTAAGGGAAAAAAACTTTCTAACCGTGAGGACAATTAACCAGTGGAACAGCCTGCCACCAGAGGTTTCACATGCTTCATCACTGGAGGTTTTTAAGAAAAGACTAGATAATCACTTGTCTGAAATGGCATAGGGTCTCCTGCTTGAGCAGGGCGCTGGATTAGACCTCCAAGATCCCTTGCAGATCTGTTGATTGGTTTATTGATAGATTGAATGGTTGATTGAATGATTGATTGATGCTTCCAAATGGAAATAAGGATGAGCGACACAACAGCAAAAAAAAAAAAACCAAGTCACAATTTGGTTCAAGGGTGCTACCTACATCCCTCAAGAAGATCCTGCTAGAATTTTTCACAGAAATAGTAAATAGGCAAATAATGGCAGTGGAAGAAGAGGAAGAACAGTATAAAGAGTTGGAAGGCACCTTGGAGGTCTTCTAGTCCAACCCCCTGCTCAAGCAGGAGACCCTATATCATTTCAGACAAATAACTGTCCAGTTTATTCTTAAAAACCTCCAGTGATGGAGCGCCCACGATTTCTGAAGGCAAGCCGTTCCACAGGTTCATTGTTCTCATTGTCAGGAAGTTTCTCTTAGCTCTAAGTTGCTTCTCTCCTTGATTAGTTTCCACCCATTGCTTCTTGTCCTGCCTTCAGGTGCTTTGGAGAATAGCTTGACTCCCTCTCCTTTGTGGAAGCTCCTGAGATATTGGAAGACGGCTATCATGTCTCCCCTGGTCCTTCTTTTCATTAAACTAGACGCACCCAATTCCTGCAACCATTCTTCCTATGTTTTAGCCTCCTCATCTTCTTTGTGGCTTTTCTCTGCACTCTTTCAAAAGACAATCTGGCTTATTTAGAAGTCAAAACATGTTACCATGATTTAAAGCAGGGGTAGTCAACCTTTTTATACCTACCGCCCACTTTTGTATCTCTGTTAGTAGTAAAATTTTCTAACCGCCCACCGGTTCCAAAGGAATGGTGATTTATAAAGTAGGGAAGTCAATTAAAAAATTTTTTAAAAGGAAAGTGCTTCAGTATCGGACAAAACCCCTGCTGCCCACCATGAAAGCTGGAACGCCCACTAGTGGGCGGTAGAGGCCAGGTTGGCTACCACTGATTTAAAGCACATGCATTCCTTGAGCAGAATTCTACGCAAGCCAAAGACTTTTGATATCGGTGTATTTTATCTTCATTTTAATATTTTATCTCTCTCCTAAGTAGCAGATATAGCTTTATTTCATGCACATTTCTCACTGCTAGACAATATTTTGTTCAATAGCCGAATGTTCCAGTCCATACAAACCCTTCTGTACCTTGACCTAAGCCAGGGGTCTGCAAAGTTGGCTCTTTGAAGACTGGTGGACTTCAACTCCCAGAATTCCCCAGCTGGCTGGGAGTTGAAGTCCACCAGTCTTCAAAGTTGAAGTCCACCAGTCTTCAAAGAGCCAACTTTGCAGACCCCTGACCTAAGCCCATGATGGCGAACCTTTGAGCACGCTTGGCACGGGGAGTCATAATTGCTGGCACCCCAGCGGCCAGCTCCGGCACTAATTTTTGCCCTCCAGAGGGACGGGGGAGGCTGGGGAGGGTGAAAAACGGCCCCAAAGGGCCAACTGGAAGTTCATTCCCAGACTTCCGGTTGGGCTGTTGGGGGCGTTTTTCACCTTCCCCAGCTTCCTTAGGCTTTCCTGAAGCCTGGGGATGGTGAAAAATGGTCTCAAAGGGCCTGGGGAGGGTTCCTGCCAGTTCTAAGCCCTTCTCTAGAAGAGGTTCCACAAATCTACGGTGCCGTTTAGAACCTGTTTCAGCTCCCTCCCCCTGCCCGTCCGCCCATCATCAAGAGGAAGAGCGAGAGGAGGAATTCTGGGAGTTGAAGTCCACAAGTCTTCAAGCTGTCAAGTTTCAACACCCCTGGGGGTTTTTTTTCTAAAGGGTGAGGGGTGCGAGCGTCTTGTCACTTGACAGCTTTAAGGCTTGTGTGCTTCAAATGCCAGAGTTCCTGAGCCAACATTTTGGTTGCTAAGCAAGAGTGTTATTAAGTGAGTTTCACCACATTTTACAAGTTGGCCACGCCCACCCAGTCACATGGCCGGCAAGCCACTCCTGCCCGGTCACATGGACGGCAAGCCACTCCCACCCAGTCACATGGACGGCAAGCCACTCCCACAAAGCAGGCCACACCTACAGAAGAGATTCTAAAAAATTTTGAAACCCACCACTGCAAAGGGCCAACAGGAAGTTCAGAAATGATCTATTTCTGGCTTCCGGGGGGGGGGCGTTTTTGCCTTCCCCAGGCTTCAGGAAAGCCTCTGGAACCTGTGGGATGGTTGTACACTCATGCATGGGGTGGGGGTGGTTGTCGCACACGCACATGCAGAGAAGAGCAACCAAGATGATTAGGGAACTGGAAACTAAAACATATGAAGAACGGTTGCAGGAGCTGGGTATGTCTAGTTTGATGAAGAGAAGGAGACATGATAGCAGTGTTCCGATATCTCAGGGGTTGCCACAAAGAAGAGGGAGTCAAACTATTCTCCAAGACACCTGGGGGCAGGACAAGAAGCAATGGGTGGAAACTGATCAAGGAGAGAAGCAACTTAGAACTAAGGAGAAATTTCCTGACAGTTAGAACAATTAACCTCTGGAACAGCTTGCTTCCAGAAGTTGTGAATGCCCCAACCCTGGAAGTCTTTAAGAAGATGTTAGATAGCCATTTGTCTGAAATGGTATAAGGTTCCTGCCCACGCAGGGGGTTGGACTAGAAGACCTACAAGGTCCCTTCCAACTCTGCTATTGTATTATTATTGTATATGCAAGTGGCTGGGGAGGATTGAATTGGTGTGGGCTTGCACACCCGCAATTTGGCACCAAAAAGGTTCGCCATTCCCGACTAAGCTTTTAGCAATTCTCCCCACCCCTGTCTTCTGCTGTTTTTCTGTAAAGACGATCAGCATCCTTCTCCTATCTCTCTTCTAAGCCCATTTACAAAAATGCCACGACCGCAAACCATGACAAGAGAATTTGAAAGTTGAACATGGACTACGTCAAGCATGAAAAAGTATTTGTTTCTGTCGGGTCCCGAATTAGTTTCCATGCCCGGTCAACCGTAGAACATGAGCAATTAATGAGCCCTAGGATCTCCCACAATGGCTTCTTTGAATCTGTAATTAAATCTTTTTTTAAAAAAAAATAAATCATTTAAAATCTTAAAAGAAAAAAATCCCCAACTCTCTCAATATCCCTAAATAGCCTGTGTGTTCAAGAGATGAGGGTGCAAAATGTTTGCAAGGTTTGATGGTCTTGTGCATATTTATCCTTTTTTTTAAAAAAAAAATGGTATTCATTTTTTTTAGTAACCAAAGAATCACTCTTTAGATTACAGATTAACAGAGTTGGAAGGGACCTTGTAGATCATCTAATCCAGGGGTGTCCAAACTTGGGAACTTTAAGACTTGTGGACTTCAACTCGCAGAATTCCCCAGCCAGCATGGGGAATTCTGGGAGTTGAAGTCCACAAGTCTTAAAGTTCCCAAGTTTGGACATCCCTGATCTAGTCCAACCATTCACCCAAGCAGGAGACCCTACACCAATGATGGCTAATCTTTTTCGGCTCGCGCGCCAAAAGCGGGAGGAGCGCATTGGGGTCGTGCGTGGGCGTGCCACACCCATAATGCTATGTGCGTGACCCCCTGCTTTTGGCGTGCTTTTTTCGCCCCCCCCCCCAGGCTCCAAAGGCTTTCTAGGAGCCTGGGGAGGGTAAAAACAGCCTCCCCTCCCCATCTCCAGAGGCTTCAGGAGCTTCCCTGAAGCCTCCAGAGGGTGAAAAACGGCCTCAAAAGAAGGCCTAAATCAGCTGGCCAGTGCACACATGTGTGCTGGAGTTGATAGGGCAACACCTCGCGTGCCCTAAGAAATGGTTCCGCGTGCCACCTGTGGCACCCGTGCCATAGGTTCGCCATCACTGCCCTACACCATTTTTTTTATAAGAATTTTTTTTTTTTTAATATTAAAAACTAGTAAAAAACATCATTCATCTCATGCTTTGTGCAACATTTCGTTCGGGCAAACGTTCTGTGCGTCAGTGCTTAAAATCTTAAACATATTTATCAATTTTCCTTTCATTACATATATATCACCTTTTTTTCACATAACAACATTTTCGTTTATCAACTCAATCTTTTCCCCATGATTATTCAATATATATCAAAGAAGAGGGAGTCAAACTATTCTCCAAAGCACCTGGGGGCAGGACAAGAAGCAATGGGTGGAAACTAATCAAGGAGAGAAGCAACTTAGAACTAAGGAGAAATTTCCTGACAATTAGAAAAATTAACCAATGGAACAGAAGTTGCCTCCAGAAGTTGTGAATTCCCCCCACAATAGAAGTCTTTAAGAAGATGTTGGATTGCCATTTGTCTGAAATGGTATAAGGTTCCTGCCTAGGCAGGGGGTTGGACTAGAAGACCTCCAAGGTCCCTTCCAACTCTGCTATTGTATTGTAAAAGGAAATTCAATTGTGAAAAAAGTAAGGTTCTGCATTTAGGCAAGAAAAGCAAAATGCACGAGTACAGTATAGGGAGTACCTTGCTCAATAGTAGTAACTGTGAAAGGGATCTTCGAATCTTAGTGGACAACCTCTCTCTGTGGCGGGCCCGGCCCTCTGGAACGACCTTCCCCCCGATATTAGAACGACTACGGACCTCCGCTCCTTCCGTCTGAAATTAAAAACACACTTTTTCCGCTTGGCTGGCCTAGGCTAGTCTCTCTTTCTATGGGGTTTTAAATTTATTCATAGCTGTTGGGTATTTTAGTTTAACGGGTTTTAGCACAGGAAATAGATTTAATTTGTTTTTATATTATGTATTTATATTTGTATATTTATTGTTTTTACTTTCCCTGTGCACCGCCCCGAGTCCCCGCGGGGAGAGGGAGCGGTTCTACAAAATTAAATTTGATTGAATTTGAATTTGATTGACAACCATTTCAATATGAGCCAGCCGTGTATATAAACAAGGTATTAAAAAAGGGAAGGAAAAGAAAAAAAAAGTCCTCCCATTTTATGACATTGTTTTCCATTGTCTCTAGAAGTCACTTTACCATTATAAAACAAAATATTTTCTCCCTCTAAACACAAAAATGTATCCAAGTTTTATTATAATATAATATGTATATTATATCCCTTAAGTTTTCCTTTTTCCCAACCATTGATAAAACCTATTCCATATTTCATAAAATTGTTCGCTCTCCTGCTCTCTAACTTCAAATGTTAACCTGCTCATCTCTGCACATTCCATAATTATACGAATAACTTCTTCTTGTGAAGGTAATTTCTCATTTCTCCAGTTTTTTGCTGACAAAAATTTGACAAATGGTGGTCCAGTCTCTTTTTGAAAGCTTCCAGTGATGAAGCTACCACCAACTTCTATTCCATTGATTGATTGCTCTCCCTACCAGAAAATTTCTCCTTATATCCAGGTTGAGCTTCTCCTTGATCAGTTTCCATCCATGATTCCTTGTCTGGCTTTCAGGGGCTTTGAAAAATAGCTTGACCCTCCCTCTCCTCTCTCTGGCAGCCCCTCAAATATTGAAGACTGCTATCCTGTCTCCCCTAGTCCTTCTCTTCACTAGACTAGCCATACCCAGTTCCTGCAACTGTTCATCGCATGTTTTAGCCTCCTCATCATCTTGGTTGCTCTTCTCTGCACTCTTTCTAGAGTCTCAACATCTTTTTAATAGCATGGTGACCAAAACTGGATGCAATATTCTAGGTGTGGTCTTACTAGGGCTTTATAGAATGGTATTAGTACCTTTCTATAAGAGTCAATCCAAAGTTACACAGCAATGTTGCAGAACTGTTTCAAAATTGAATGGAGTGAGCAGAATCCTGTTTTAAGGTAAAAGAGCAGATTCTGGAAATGGGACATTCGCATACGCAAGGAGTCAGATTCAGTTCCAAAAACTTCTTGAGAAGTTTTAGGGGAAGTCACATTGTAAATGTAGCATTTTCCCATGATTCCTGAAAGCAGGCATTTGCGTTTGAAGGAACATATAAGAGCTGAAAATGGCAGCTCTATAAATTCAGAAAAAGACACAGCTGCTTTAAAGAGTCTGTTCAAGGTCTGTCTGCTCTCAGATAACTTTTTTGAAGTATTTCTAGAGCATTGCACAGCCAGAGTACATACTATATGGAAAGAATGTGTCAGTTTGTTGCATAAATTCAAATCCAGAACACACACAGAGATAACTGATGAAACAGGATTCATTAACTCCTTTATATACATAAGAGTAGATGAATAAATGTACAATACCAACAGGTGATTCTTCCAAGTAAACACAAGGCAGGAGAGTTACAAGCAAACACAAGCAGTTAGTTTCATATCAGCAGACAAGCCCAGACAGACTGCTAGTTTACTTCTCAGAGCAGCAGACTGATTTCTTCTTAAGTTTCTGTTTCAATTCTTTGCACATACTCAGATCGGTTTGAGTTCCCATTGGCTGACTTCGTTGCTATGCCTATTCATTGGCTGACCTTGTTCTCATGTCTCTCCCAGTCATGAATATTTTAACAGCATGGCATGGCAAGTCACGGCATAGCATAGTATAGAAAATATGGAATGGAATGAATGGAGTGGAAAAGAGAAGGGAAGGGAATTGCGGCAACGGATTCATATTTATGACGGTCATAGTGTCCCAGGATCACGTGATCCCCTTTTGCAACCTTCTTATAAACCAAGACAATGTGGAAAGAGGGGTTCACTTAAAAACAGGGTTACTAACTTAACAACGGCAATGATTCGTTTAACCACCTGTCGCAAAAAAGATCAATATGGGAGAAAAACTCACTTAACAAAATTTCACTCTACTGCCCCAAAGGTACTGTTGGAAGAAAGACACTGGAAACATGGAGGCTGCTTAGAAAGATGGTTTAATGGTGGACAGGACCACGTGGCTTGAGGTCCTGGGGGGAAAGGTGATCACATGTTTCCAGGTGTTGGGAGAAGAAGAAGAAGGAGAAGGAGAAGGAGAAGGAGAAGGAGAAGGAGAAGGAGAAGGAGAAGGAGAAGGAGAAGAAGAAGAAGAAGAAGAAGAAGAAGAAGAAGAAGAAGAAGAAGAAGAAGAAGAAGAAGAAGAAGAAGAAGAAGAACAACAACAACAACAACAACAACAACAACAACAACAACAACAACAACAACAACCTCCCTGGGTCCTTTTTTAGGAGAAGGACGGGATATAAATTGGATTAATAAATAAATAAATAAACCGAAGGAGTGGCTTCCTAGGCTTTTTATAATCTGTTCGTCCCCACCTATCTGTTTCCTGTTCCTGTGTAAGAAATGTATTCTGATTGGCCATCAGACTCACATGGGGCCCTGTAGGTGCAACACTCTAGGCTGAGTCCCGGTTTGGTTGAGTTCTCAGATGCCATGTGGTCAGTTGGGTATAATACCAGCATGCCTTGATTCCATCACCCTGGAGCTGATGGGGAGGGGTCTTTGTTACGTGAATAGACTGGCTTGGGCATCTTAAAGACCCATTGACAAAAGGCAGGAAGCTGCAGGAATTAAAACATGTTTCTCCCTTTTTCACATCCAGGGAAATATAAAAATCTGCCTTTTCAATATTTCCCAGGATATTTCATTTTCCTAGGAGAGGGGTGGGTGATAACTTCTTACAGTACTTTTCCCAGAAAGCAACTATGTTGGGGATCTCTCCTTTAGGAGTCAGAAAGTTGTGCAGCGGAATGTGCAGCTAGAGAAATGTTGCTAGTAGACACACGAATAGAGTCTCAGACACTGATAGTAAAAACAAGTAGCTTTACTTGTGATGTAAAACTAAACTACTGCTTCACAAGCAGCGATAGTAGATATTGAATCAAATACAGCCCTTAACTCAAAAACAATCAACTTACATTTGTAATCCATGATTCTTCTTTGTCAGTCAGTCAATGAGTCAGTCACAGCGAGCACAGAGAGAGTGAGAGCTCTCCTGGCTTCCTCTTATTGCTGAGTTAATTACAGCTGCTAATTACATTCAAACATTTAAAGTAACAAAGACCATTTGTTATTATGGCTTATATATATTGTCAACCCAACACTAGGAGTATACTCCTAACAAACTAGACTTTCTTGAGTTTTTTTTTCTTTTGAAGATGTTTCACTTCTTGCCCAAGAAGCTTCTTCAGCTCTGGCAGGATAATGGCTGACTATCCTATCAGAGCTGAAGGAGCTTCTTGGGTGAGAAGCGACACATCTTCAAAAGGAAAAAAAACAAACCAGAAAGTCCACTTGCCTCCTGAAAAAGCACCTTTGGGACAACCTGGATGACTGACGATCTCTATTTTTAATTTTCACTTTGCCACATACATTTTGGGCTCCGTTATCTTCCTGAGTCCGCCTGGATCCACCAAGTAGAACTTCAAAAGAAAATCAGAGGAAAAAATAAAAACCATTTTGACCATTTAGGCACTGCTTTGCTGAAACGCAGAAGGCAGCTTTGTGTATCTATCCGATGCGTTTGTTCGTTGTTGTTGTTTTTAAAAGCCTTAAAAACACTAAGCAAATCGTATGAAAGGGATCTTGGAGTCCTAGTAGACAACCATTTAAATAAGAGCCAGCCGGGTGCAGCAGCTGCCAAAAAAGCCAACACAGTTCTAGGCTGCATAAACAGAGGGAGAGAATCTAGATCACGTGAAGGGTTAATAACCACTTTATAAGGCCTTGGGAAGGCCACACTTGGAACATTTGCATCCAGTTTTGGTCGCCACGATGTAGAAAAGATATGGAGACTCTAGAAAGAGTGCAGAGAAGAGCAACAAAGATGATTAGGCGACTGGAGACTAAAACATATGAAGAACGGTTGCAGGAACTGGGTATGTCTAGTTTGATGAAGAGAAGGACCAGGGGAGACATGATAGCAGTCTTCCAATATCTCAGGGGTTGCCCCAAAGAAGAGGGAGTCAAGCTATTCTCCAAAGCACCTGAGGGCAGAACAAGAAGCAATGGGTGGAAACTAATCAAGGAGAGAAGCAACTTAGAACTGAGGAGAAATTTCCTGACAGTGAGAACAATTATTCAGTGGAACAGAAGTTGCCTCCAGAAGTGGTGAATGCCCCAACACTGGAAATCTTTAAGAAGATGTTGGATAGCCATTTGTCTGAAACGGTATAGGGCTTCCTGCCTAGGCAGGGAGTTGGACTAGATGACCTCCAAGGTCCCTTCCAACTCTGCTATTGTATTGTATTGTTATATTTTCATCGCAGGCCATTTGATGTTGTGTGTGTGTGGGGGGGGGGGGGTGTCTGTCATTTCGGCCCAGTCAAACATTCAGATGGGAGGAAACGCACTGACTGCAGATTAAACTCGGCCCATAAATAAGAGTCGAGGCGCTCTGTTTAAAAAGTAAAGAACGCCATGTTTAATTTACAGCTGAAAAGTGAGGTGCAATTAATCAAGATAAGGTGGGGGAAGAATACTGCCATCTTCCCGCCCGCCCCCCCCCCCACCTCCCCCTATCCCCGAAATAAATTTCAAAGCATCTCCTTCATCCTTAATAATGGATGTTGCACTATTATGGTTATTAATACCCCGTAGGTTAATATTTATTTCTCTCCTAGTGTTTGATCAATGAAATCTCAGCCCAGAGTTTTACATGAATTAGGTGATTTTTCTGGCACGGAAATTCATCGTTATTTTTAGGGTGTCAAGCAAGCAGGGAGAATTACAACCAGAGCTGTCATCTCTGAGGGAAGGGGGGGAAATGTTATCTGAAGCTAAAGAAAGGATTCCCGATCCTTCGCAGATCTTGGTTTAGGGATCCTGGAGGGTCACCGATAATGTTTTATGGCGAAGGGGCAGTGGTGGGTTTCTGCAGGTTCGCACCTACTCGCAAGAGCCAGTTGGTGAAATTTAGAGAACCGGTGAGAGGGGGTTCCACCAGCGTACCTGGAAGTATATCTGGCCCGCCGCTGCCAGTGACCCAACGGAAAGGAAAGGAAAGGAAGGAAGGAAGGAAGGAAGGAAGGAAGGAAGGAAGAAAGAAAGAAAGAAAGAAAGAAAGAAAGAAAGAAAGAAAGAAAGAAAGAAAGAAAGAAAGAAAGAAAGAAAGAAAGAAAGAAAGAAAGAAAGAATTTATCATCACAATTGAGTCCCAAATTTTGGTTGCTAAGCAAGAGCGTTGTTAAATGAGTTTCACCACATTTTAAAAGGTGGCCACTCCCACCCTGTCACATGACTGCCAAGCCACGCCCACAAAATAGGCCACACCTACAGAGTAGGTTCTAAAAAATTTGAAACCCACCACTGCGAAGGGGCCAAGATCTAGCCCGTTTGAGGGCCACAAAATTGACGCCCCGGGAGTTATATTTGCCCAAAACAGGAAGAGTTAACACAAAGTAGCAGGCTAGGCCAAACCGAAGTCAGCTTTGATGTAATGAAAGCATACTGCCATGCAGTTAAAATGATATTTTTTCCCCCGTCAGTCACCAACATCTGGTAGTCCTGGACTTACGAGCATAATTGGGTTTAAAACTTCCACAGTTAACTGAGACGTTTGTTAAGATGGCAGGAACAGCCAGCGCCCTA
This sequence comes from Rhabdophis nuchalis, assembly GCA_039707465.1. NCBI lineage: Eukaryota > Metazoa > Chordata > Lepidosauria > Squamata > Natricidae > Rhabdophis > Rhabdophis nuchalis. The sequence goes on along the minus strand of CM077644.1, from coordinate 240,173,238 downwards.
GATGATAGGCTCAAGATCCAGATGGATCTGGACAGACTGGAACACTGGGCGCGATCTAACTAAATGAAATTCAATGTAGAGAAAAGGAAAGTCTTACACTTAGGCAAGAAAAACCAAAAGGACACATATAAACTGGGTGAAACCAGGCTTAATAGCAGTGACTGGGAGAGGGATATTGGAGTCTTAGTGGACAACCAGCTAAATAGGAGCCAACAGTGTGTGGCAGCAGCCAAAAAAGCCAATTGAATCCTAAATTGCATTAACAGAGGGATACAATCAAGATCAAGGGAGATACTAATACCACTCTACAAAGCGTTAGTAAGGCCACACCTAGAGTACTGCATCCAGTTTTGGTCACCACACTATCAAAAAGATGTGGAGACTCTAGAAAGGGTGCAGAGAAGAGCAACCAGGATGATGAGGGGACTGGAGGCTAAAACATACGATGAACGGTTGCAGGAACTGGGCATGGCTAGTCTAGTGAAGAGAAGGACCAGGGGAGACAGCATAGCAGGCTTCCAATATTTGAGGGGCTGCCACAGAAAGGAAGGGGGGGGGGCAAGCTATTTTCCAAAGCACCCGAAGGCCAGACAAGGAATCATGGATGGAAACTAACTAAGGAGAGATTCAACCTAGAAATAAGGAGGAACTTTCTGGCAGTGACAACAATCAACCAATGGAACAGAGGTTGCCTTCGGAAGTTGTGGGAGCTTCATCACTTGAGACTTTCAAGAAGAGACTGGACTGCCATGTGTCAGAAATGGTGTAGAGTCTCCTGCTTGAGTGGGGTGTGTGTGTGTTGGACTAGATGACCAATAAGGTCCCTTCCATTAATCTGTTAATCTGTTAAATCTGAATCCGGCTTCCCCATTGACTTTGCTTGTCAGAAGATTTCAAAAGAGGATCACGTGACCCCGGGGCACTGCAACCATCATAAATATGAGTCGGCTGCCAAGTGTCTGAATTTTGATCACACGGCCATGAGGATGCTGTTACTGTTGTAAGTGTGAGAAACCGTCAAAAGCCACTCTTTTTTCCAGCGCTGTTTTAACTTTGAATGGTCACTAAATGAATAGTTATAAATCGAGGATTACCTATATCCAAGATAATGTGAAGAATTAGCACCGTTGTATCGATATAATGACTTAGTAAGGTGACACTTGAAAAAGCCAAGGCAATCCTAAATTGCATTAACAGAGGGATGCAATCAAGGTCAAGGGAGGTACTAATACCACTCTATAAAGCTTTAGTAAGGCCACACCTAGAATGCTGCATCCAGTTCTGGTCACAACAATACAACAATGATGTTGTGACTCTACTGCAGAGATGAGCAACAGAGATACAATACAATACAATAGCAGAGTGGGAAGGGACCTTGTAGGTCTTCTAGTCCAACCCCCTGCGTGGGCAGGAACCTTATACCATTTCAGACAAATGGCTATCTAACATCTTTTTAAAGATTTCCAGGGTTGGGGCATTCACAACTTCTGGAGGCAAGCTGTTCCAGAGGTTAATTGTTCTAACTGTCAGGAAATTTCTCCTTAGTTCTAAGTTGCTTCTCTCCTTGATTAGTTTCCACCCATTGCTTCATGTCCTGCCCTCAGGTGCCTTGGAGAATAGTTTGACTCCCTCTTCTTTGTGGCACCCTCGGAGATATCGGAACACTGCTATCATGTCTCCCCTGGTCCTTCTCTTCATCAAACTAGACATACCCAGTTTCTGCAACCGTTCTTCATATGTTTTAGTCTCCAGTCCCCTAATCATCTTGGTTGCCCTTCTCTGCACTCTTTCCAGAGTCTCTACGTCTTTTCTACATCGTGGCGACCAAAACTGTATGCAGTATTCCAAGTGTGGCCTTACCAAGGCACTATACAGTGGCATTAACACAGATGATAGAGGGCCGAAGGTCAAAACATATGAAGAACTGTTGCAGGAACTGGATATGGTTAGTCTTGTAAAGAGAAGGACTGGGGGTGGCATGATAACAGTCTTCCAATATCTAAGGGGACTCCACAAAGAAGAGAGGGGGTCAAGCTATTCTACAAAAGGCAGGATAAGTAGTCACAGATGGGAAGTTATCAGAGATCCAACTTAGAATTAAGGAGAAGTTGTGGGTGCTTCATCACTACATAACATAAGAACCTAAGAACAGCCTTGCTGGAACAGGCCACAGCCCATCCAGTCCAGCCTTCTGTCTCCCACAGTGGCTCCCCATTTGCTTCAGGGTCTTCCCAAGCAGATGTCTTCACCTGCTTATGATTCCCTGCAAAGGGCATTGAGAGACATCCTGCCTATCTCTCCAACCCGGAGGGTGTCCTTAGGCATCCATCATGATAGCCATTGATACCCTTGTTCTCCATGAACTCCTCTCATCCTTTCTTAAAGGTGTCGAGGCTGACAGCTGTCACCATTTCTTCTGGCAGGGAGTTCCATAGACCAGGGATCCTCTGGATGAAAAAGTACTTCCTCTTATTTGTTGGAGTTCTAGCTTCCAAAAGTTTCATGGAGTGCCCCCTAGTTCTAGTGTTGTGCGATAGGGAGAACAGTTTTTCCTTTTCTACTTTGTCCACACCGTGCATGATTTGATAGACTTCAATCAGGTCACCTCTCAGGCGCCATCGTTCTAGAGTGAAGAGGCCCAGCCGTTGCAGCCTCAGATGGGAAGGAAGGTGTTCCAGCCCCCTAATCCTTCTGGTTGCCCTCCTCTGCACCTTTTCCATTTCCATAATATCCTTCTGAAGGTATGGGGACCAGAACTGTACACAATACTCCAGAGGGGGCCTCACCATAGATTTATAAAGAGGCAAAATGACACTTGCTGACTTATTTTCTATACCCTTCCTAAGGATCCCTAGCAATGAGTTTGCTTTTTTCACTGCTGCGGCACACTGGGTTGACACCTTCATTGAGCTGTCCACCAGGACACCAAGGTCCCTTTCCTGGTTAGTTGCAAGGAGTTCAAACCCCATCAGTGTATAGATATAGTTGGGGTTTTTTGCCCCAACATGCATCACTCTGCACTTAAGGCTTTACTGGAGGCTTTCAAGAAAAAATTGGACAATGATTGGTCTGAAATGGTGCAAGGCCATGATGGCAAACCCACGACACATGTGCCAGAGGTGGCACGCAGAGCCCTCTCTGTCGGTACATGTGCCGTCGCCAGCTGCATTTGTGGGTTCTGTCGTGCATATGCGCCCCGGCCAGCTGGTCCAGCGTGCATGCATGTATGGCCAGCCACTCTCTTCTGAGTTCCAACATGCACATCTGCGAAGACCAGCTGGCCAGTGTGTATGAGCAAGAGAGCTGCACGCCCATGCATGCCAGACCAGCTGGCACGACAGAACCTACAAATGCAGCTGGCCACCACACGCATGAGCAAAGGCCAGCTGCTCTCTTCCAGGCTTTGGTGCTCCAGTGCACACTCCTGTTTCAGCACTCCGTGCCAAAAAGGTTAGCCACCCCTGGTGAAGGGTTTTCTGCTTCAGCAGGGGATTGGACTAGAAGACCTCTAAGGTCCCTTCCAGCTCTGTGATTCTGTTCTGTTAATGTACTACAGCAATACAATACAATAGCAGAGTTGGAAGGGACCTTGTAGGTCTTCTAGTCCAACCCCCTGCGTGGGCAGGAACCTTATACCATTTCAGACAAATGGCTATCCAACATCTTCTTAAAGGCATTCACAACTTCTGGAGGCAAGCTGTTCCAGAGGTTAATTGTTCTAACTGTCAGGAAATTTCTCCTTAGTTCTAAGTTGCTTCTCTCCTTGATTAGTTTCTACCCATTGCTTCTTGTCCTGCCCCCAGGTGCCTTGGAGAATAGTTTGATATACACTGTAAGTTCAGGGACAAGCCTTTCCTCTCCCCAATGTGTGACTTTGTCTTACACAACAAGGAAAACGATCGGTTAACAGAAAACATAGATCTTTGTTATTGTGAGTTGAACACCTTTGAGTTCAGAATGTGTCATTTCGTTTTTCCCAAGGAGGTGTATTAGCCCTTAATCATTGGTATTGGCTTAGGTAGCACCATATTATCTAAAGATAAAGCGTTCCCCTCTTCTCATCTTGTTTCTCCTACTTTTGGATTACCACCATATAATACAACCACATAAATAGGGGTTTCGATTAGCCAATTGATGATATCTGGCAGACATACCCAGGTAGGGAGGGACTCCCAAGAGGGAGTCAAGCTATTTTCCAAAGCACCCGAGGGCAGGAGAGAGAGAAAAAACAATAGATAGAAATTAATCAAGGAGAGAAGCAACTTAGAACTAAGGAGAAATTTCCTGGCAGTTAGAAGAACAATTAATCAGTGGAACAATTTCTCTCCAGCAATTGTGAATGCTCCAACACTGTATTGTGTGGCCTGCCAGCAGCGAGCAGGGCTGGCAGCAGATTCGGGCAGTGAGAAGGTTGGGGAGGAACCTGGGCCAGTCCTGGAGTCTGGGGAAGGCTCTGATGAAGGCTCTGTGTTGGAGGCAGAGAGGGGGCCAGGGCCCTATGCCAGTTTTCAGCCGCCTTCAGAGTCAGACATCAGTGAGGCAGACGAACAGCTGGAGCCTGTTCCCAGTATAAGCATGCACAGAGTTTCCAGATGAAGGGAACAGCTAAAGAACAGGGGTCAACTTGGAAGTAAGGCCACAAGTGGATTAGGAATGGCCTTTCCAGAGGAAATAAAAGAGGAGCAAACAGAGAGTAGAGTTCGCAGGAGACAATTAGTTTGTATAATTGGTTCGTGACTCTCCGAGACGCCTTGCCAAGTTTTGCAGATATCGGCCTTGGCAGCTCTCCAAGCCAGGTAAGATCTGTGACTGTAAATCCTCCCTCAAAAGACTTTGCGGGATGCGAAGGAGCAGAATTCACAGTAAATTAATGAAGGGGTTGTTGTTTTTTTGTCAGGACAAAGAGTCTGCTTCATGATCTTGGGAAGCCTCGATCAGAACACACTGAGAGTTTTTAAGAAGAGTGGATAATCATTTGTCTGAAATGATATAGGGTTTCCTGCCTGAGCAGGGGGTTGGACTAGAAGACCTCCAAGGTCCCTTCCAACTCAAGGAGCTACTGATAACAGTTCTACAGAGGAATGATGGAGTCCGTCATCTGCACCTCTATAACTGTCTGGTTTGGCTCTGCAACCCAACGAGACAGACACGGACTTCAGAGGAGAATGAGAACTGCAGAAAAAATAATGGCTCCCAACCTGCCTTCCATCGAGGACCTGTGTATTGCACCAGTCAATCAATCAATCAATCAATCATTTAATACTTATAAACCGCGCCCTCTCCCCATGGGGACTCGGGGCGGTGCACAGGTAGAATAAAAACAGTAAAAAACATACAAACATCAATAAATATACAAACAATTAAAAGCAAATTAAACACAGCCTGTGCTAAAATCCCATTTAACTAACTAAACTAAAATTTACCCAGTAAAAACCCTAGACAGGGGGACTATCCCAGGCCGGCCAGACGGAAAAAGTAAGTTTTTAATTTAAGACGGAAGGAGCGGAGGTCCGTGGTCGTCCTAATATCGGGGGGAAGGTCGTTCCAGAGGGCCGGGCCCGCCACAGAGAGAGCCCTTCCCCTGGGTGTCGCCCGCTGACACTGTCTAGTGGACGGCACCCGGAGAAGTCCCTCTCTGTGGGAGCGAATCGGCCGTGAGGATGTATGAGGCAGGATCCGATCCCGCAGATAGCTAGGTCCCGAGCCATGGAGCGCTTTAAAGATGATAATTAACACCTTTTAACACGTCAAAAAGAGGGCTGTGAAAATATCTACAGATCCCTCACATCTTGGACATAAATCGTTTCAACTTCTACTCTCAAAACAATGCTATAGGGCAGGGGTCTCCAACCTTTGCAACTTTAAGTCTGAAGGACTTCAGCTCCCAGAATTCTGGGAGCTGAAGTCCTTCAGACTTAAAGTTGCAAAGGTTGGAGACCCCTGCTATAGGGCACTGCACACCAGAACAAGGACAGTTTTGTGCCCCATGCCATCACTCTGCTAAACAAGAAATTCTCCCAACACCGTCCAGCTAATTACTATGATTGTATTACTATTATTATTATTCTCATCCTTCCTATTCTCTCTCTCCTATTCTGCTTATAACTTTGCTGCTTGTATATTTACGATTTATATTGTTTTATTTTGTTTCCTAGTGCAGTTTTGGTTGATTGTTTATTTGGTACCCTCTGACTATCATTAAGTGTTGTATCTTATGATTTAAGAGGAATGTATTTTTATGATGACTATGATCATGATTTATCACTTATGCCTTTTATGTACACTGAGAGCTTATGCACCAAAGACAAATTTCTTGTGTGTCCAATCACACTTGGCCAATAAAGAGTTCTATATTCCATCCCTATGATCAAAATTCAGATGCTTGGGCCAACTGGCATGTACCGTATTTTTCAGAGTATAAGATGTACCGTTTTCTCTCAAAAAAGAGGGTGAAAATCTGGGCGCATCTTATACACTGAATGCAGCATTTTTGGCCTCCCGAAACCCTACCCCCTTTGCAAAAATGGCCGTGCAGAGCCTTTAGGAGGCTTCCAGAGTGCTCCTGGAGACTGGGGAGGGTAAAAATGAGCAAAAAACTGCTGTTTTTTGCTTGGTTTCCCCCCCACCCCACCCCAAGAGCGCTCTATAAGCCTCCTAAAGGCTATGCATCTCATTTTGTGACAAAAATGGGCCCATTTTCATGAAAAATGGGCTCCTTCTCATGGAAAATGGGCCCATTTTCGTGAAAAACTGGCCATTTTTGGGAGGTCTGCAGAATGCAAAACCTTTTTGTAAAAAATTTGCCTCTTAAAAATCTTACAATACAATACAATAGCAGAGTTGGAAGGGACCTTGTAGGTCTTCTAGTCCAACCCCCTGCGTGGGCAGGAACCTTATACCATTTCAGACAAATGGCTATCTAGCATCTTTTTAAAGACTTCCAGGGTTGGGGCATCTTGGTGCGTCTTATACTCCATTGCATCTTATACTCAGAAAAATACGGTAGTTATAATGGTTGCAGGGTCCTGAGGTCACCTTTTGCGAACTTCTCACAAGGACAGTCCATGGGGAAGCCAGGTTCCCTTAACCAGCATGGTATTAACTTAAGAACCACAGTAATTTACCTAGCAACTGTGGCAAGAAAAGTTGTAAAAGGGGACCAAACTCATTTAACAAATGTCCGTTTAACAACAGAACTTTTGTGCCCAATTTTGGTCCTACATCAAAAGACTACCTGTAGGTTGAAGGAGCTTATTCTTACCCTTGGTCTACGGTTCAGGAGAAAGTCCTCCTGACTAATAAGACCTTGTGAGTTTCCTCCTAGCTCAGATTTCCTGAACCTTCACGTGAAGCCCAACACGTATGGCAGGACGTGTTTTTCAGCCCCTTCAATCATTTTTGTCACTCGGGGGTGACTTAATTTCCTGGTTCCTTTGCTAGCGCTTCCTCTGGTCCAACCACTTCCTAAAACTTTCTGATTGCTGGTCGAGCTTCCTGCGTGAGCTTAACCTTCAGCTCAAAGCATAGCTTCCTGTCACCTAACCACCAACTCTAGGCTTTGGGTCTGTTCCCAGCAAACCATGTCCTTCGTAAACAAATCAACCCATCGACCGTCCCCTTACCAACCGATCTAACAGTCAGTTTCCAGCTGTGGAAACCTGTTTTCTGTTTTGTGACCAGGGCCTGTGACCAATCAGGTGGGTCTCCTCTTGTTTCTCATCAACAGAGTTGGAAGGGACCTTGCAGATCATTTAGTCCAACCCCCTGCCCAAGCAGGAGACCCTACATCTTCCTCTACCGAGGATCTGTTGCTTGTCTTCCAGCTGTCACTCAAGAATGGAGGTTCCTTTGTAAAAAAAAATTATTTTTTTATTTTATTTTACAATACAATACAATTGTTAATTGTTGGAACAGCTTGTCTCCAGAAGTTGTGAATTCCCCAACACTGCAAGTCTTCAAGAAGATGTTGGATAGCCATTTGTCTGAATGTATGATAGCCATTTGTCTGATATTAATTCTCTAATCTTACAATGATAATATATTAAACAGTTGAGCGTAGTAAACCTGCTCATTTCCCCCTCTTAACGTATCTTCTAATAAGAATATAACAATAACATTAAGCATAATAATCCTCATCAACATAATGCTAACAATTATCATATTGTTTACATCTCTATCTTAACATATTTTCTCCTCTTCTTTAATCTCCTTGTTTTATTTCCCACTTCTGTTTTTATTCTATAACCATTGATCAAATAATTCCCATCTCATATACAATACAATAGCACAATTTGAAGGGACCTTGAAGATCTTCTAGTCCAATCCCCAGCCTAGGCAGGAAGCCCTATACCGTTTCAGACAAATGGCTATCCAACATCTTCTTAAAGACTTCCAGTGTTGGTGCATTCACAACTTCTGGAGGCAACTTCTGTTCCACGGATTAATTGTTCTAACAATTAATATAATATTCACTTTGGTCTTTCTCCTTAATTGCCAGCGTTAAACTGTTCATTTCTGCACGTTCTAATATTTTCCTAATCACCTTTTCATCAGTAGGGATCTCTTCACTTTTCCAATGTTGTGCAAATATAATTCTAGCTGTGGTTGACACGTGAATAATTAGATATGTTTTCTCTTTACTATAAGTTTCAGGTAAGATTCCCCAACAGAAATATTTCTGGTTTTAGATCAATGAGTTGTTTTATTCATTGTCTCAATTATTCATTGTGTGCTTTAGCCTCCAGGGCCCTCATCATCTTTGTTGCTCTTCTCTGGCCTCTTTCTAGAATCTCAATATCTTTTTTTTGGTATCCCGTTGACCAGAACTGGATAAAACACTTCAAGCACAGTATGGTCTCACCAATGCCGTATAAATTAATATGGCTAAATGACCATTCACTTGAAGACATTCCACAGATTGTAGCTTCACACTTCGGGCATCACTGGTGATACTGTCAAGTTGCGGTTGCTATAGAAATGTTTTTCTGCATTTAATTGGAATTGGGACTCCCTGAAAATTAAGATGTGTGCTTCACCTCTTGAAACGATGAGGAACAGGTTTTGACCTGTTCTGTATGACACCTTTCAGATATAAGAACAGGGCCATCGGCCCTGAAAGAACTGAGGTTTGATGTCATTCATGAGGGCGCAGAAATAGCCCTCAAAAAAGGTAAAATGGCTGTTGGCTCATATGCTGAAAATTGCCACAGCAAAGTGGAAAGGAAAAAAGAAAGCAACGAAACCAGAGGAAAGCTGGGCCTGCTAGAACTGAGGGAGATGGGAGAAGGCCAGTGATGGCAAACCTTTTCAGCACTTAGCGCCCAAACTGGAATGCGAGTGCATGCCTGGTTTTGGCCGGTTTTCAGGAAGTTTTTCAGCAATTTTTGGGCAAGTTCTGGGCCTTTTTCAGGCCGTTTTGGGGCCTTTTTCAGGCTGTTTTCAGGCCATTTCCCAAGCCGTTTTTGGCCTGAAAAACAGGCGAAAAACAGCCTAAAATGGTCTGGGTTTGGGGCCTTTTGGGCTGTTCTTTGGTCCATTTTCAGGCTGTTTTCTGGCGCTCTGGCACCCGCAAAGACAAGCTGACAACTGCCCGTCTGCCCACAGAGCGGGCTCTGCATGCCAGCTGTGGCACACATGCCATAGGTTCGCCATCACAGGAATAGGCAATCATTTTTTAAAAATACAGAAATCAGGGGAAATTATTGTTAGAAACGGCTAGAATAAAAGACAAGCAGAGGTGGGATTCAGCTGGTTCGGACCAGTTTGGGCGAACCAAGTGGTAGCACCAGTTGGCCCCGCCCACCTGCCCCTGTCCTACCCTGCCTTCTGACGGGGGAATTCCGGAGTTGAAGTCCATCCTTCTTAAAAGTTGCCATGTCTGGGAAACCATGAACTTAGAGAGACAGGATGAAGAGAGGATGCAAAAAAACCTTAACAGAATTGCACTAAAAACTACACCAAACAAAAATTAAACCCCTCCGTCTCAGGAGGGGGCTATCCCTCCTCAGGACTTCGGAAACAGGTTGTTAAGTGCTTTTGGGGAGGCAACCTTTGTAACTTTGAACCAGACGCAAGACAAGGACTACTCTTCTTCTCAATGAAACTTGTCCTTCAGACATTAATTACCTGATTGGCCCCAGGTTTCAGCCTTCCTGTCTTATTCTGAGGTTGGTTTAAAGCAGGGGTAGTCAACCTTTTTATACCTGCCGCCCACTTTCGTATCTCTGTTAGTAGTATAATTTTCTAACCGCCCACCGGTTCCACAGTCATGGTGATTCATAAAGTAGGGAAGTCAATTAAATTAAAAAAGGAAACTGCTTCAGTATCGGACAAAAGCCCTCCTGCCCACCATGAAAGTTGGAATGCCCACTAGTGGGCTGTAGGGACCAGGTTGACTACCACTGGCTTAAAGAGAAGGTGTCCAGTGATGAGATTCAAATAATTTAACAACTGTTTCTCTGCCCTAATGACCAGCTGAGTGGGTGTGGCCATGGTGGGTGTGGCCATGGTGGGCATCATCATGATGGGTGTGGCCAAAGGTGTGATAGGCAGCACTCAGCCTCCTGCACCCCGTGGGGGCAAAAATGGGCCGTTGGGGGGCATCCCCCCATGCCCAATTTTGCCCCTAGTAGGCCTCCCTACAGCCTCCTGGGAGAAAAAACGGGCCATGGGGGGCCACTCCGTACCCCCGTGGCCCATTTTTGGCCCAGTAGGCCTCCCTGCACTTATCAGGGAGCCACAATGGGGCGTATGGGGACTCATGGAAGGGACGGGGCAGGAAGTGGGGGCCAGACAGCAATTTAACAACTGGTTTGCCCAAACCGGCCCGAACTGGCTGAATCCCACCACTGGGGGTGTCCAACCTTGGGAACTTTAAGACTTGTAGACTTCAACTCCCAGAATTCCTCGGCCAAAATCCTTGAAGTCCACGAGACTTAAAGTTACCAAGATGGACGTCCCTGGTCGTCAGCTTCATAAGCTTTCAGGGCACGGTGTCTCTTACCCATCTCAAGGCATCCATTTTAATAGTCTGCTCACGGCTTCACCAAAGACAGCGAGACGCAGCTACATTTTCCCATCCTGCATAGCCTGGAGACATTTTATTTTCCCCTTACACTTTCCGGATTGATTCCACATTTCCTAAATCACATATAGTTTTCCTCCAAAGCCAAAGTCTGCTGTCTCTCGACAACCTTCTTCAAAAAAAACACCCCCCAAAAAACCCCCAGAGAAAAGAAATAAAATAAAATATTCTGCAGCTGTGGAAAATAAAATAAAATAAATCCCTTGAAATATCCCCCCTTCTCCCCCCCCCAATCCGTGCACGTTTGATTGAAAGCAGACTTTCAAAAAAAAAATCTCCGAGGGTTTTTGTTTTTTATAAGGCATGTGGATTTAAAGGAAGGGGAGCACGAATAAATCTTTCCGTCTCTTACAAAATGAATTCCCGACTCTTCCCGTATCACTCTGACAGGCGAGCATCGAGGTGACTTGTCAACATCGAAATTTTAATACAGGCGATGCCAGGGATGAAATCAACTTACCTTCGCTACCAGTTCGCAAATATGAGCATTGCACGCAAACATCTGTCCGCTTCGCTCACACGCGTCACCTCTGTGCATGCGTAGGACCTTTCGCGCCTGCGCAGAGGGTCAAAAATGGGGCATGATGACATCTGGGCAGGTGGGTGGAGTCTCCCGCCACCCCTGCTACCGGTTCGCCCGAACCGGATAGAACCGTCTGAATTGCACCACTGGGCAATATCCTCACCCATCCCTCCATCTGTCTCAATTCCAAGGGAGGCGTAGACGAGGTCCAGATTGATTCCATTCTAAGAAAAGGCCAAGCTTCACTTCTGGGTTTCCAGTAGGCAGGTTGCAAATCCTCTGTTGCCCTCATTACCAAGAGTTGGATTTTGAATTTCTGCACGTCGGGGAAGAATTTGGACCCAGGGTAAGATAAATGGAACCCTCAACAAGTTTTTGAACCCGGTGGTGTGGTGGTGATGTATTCTCGAGGATTATTAGATCTCAGAAGGCCAGAGTAAAATCTGAAAGAGTTGTCTGCTGAAAAAGAGATGGTTCTTAGTAACCAATTTGCAGGTAGGAGAAGGGAAGGGAGAAATCAAGGAATAAAGGAAGGAGAAGGAAGGAAATAGAGGGAGGGAGAGAAGGAAGGAAGGAATCAAGGAATCAAGAAAGGAAAGGAGAGATAGGGAGGGAGAGAAGGAAGGAAAGGAAGGGATAATAAAGGAAGAGAAGGGGAGGAAGGGGAGGGGAAGGGAGGAAGGGAAGGGAGGGAAGATAGATGGAGAGAGGGAAGGGAAGGGAGCGGGAGGGAGGGAGGGAAGGGAGGGAGGGAGGAATAGAAGAAGAAGAAGAAGAAGGAAGGAAATAGAGGGGCAGAGCTAGGGAAGGAAGGAAAAGGAAGGAAGGAGAGGGAGGGAGGGAAAGAGGGAATCAAGAAAAGAGAGGGAAGGAGAGAGAGGGAGGTAGAGAAGGAAGGAAGGAAGGAAGGAAGGAAGGAAGGAAGGAAGGAAGGAAGGAAGGAAGGAAGGAAGAAACCAAAAGGGAAGGGAGGGAAGAGGGATGGAGAGAGAGGGAGAAGGAATAAAAGAAGGAAAAGGAAGGAAATAGAGGGAGGGAGCTAGGGAGGGAAGAAAAAGGAAGGAAGGAGAGGTTAGGGAGGGAAGGAAGGAATCAAGGAAAGGAAGGAACCAAAAGGGAAGGGAGGGAAGAGGGATGGAGAGAGAGGGAGAAGGAATAAAAGAAGGAAAAGGAAGGAAATAGAGGGAGGGAGCTAGGGAGGGAAGAAAAAGGAAGGAAGGAGAAGGAGGGAGGAAAGGAAAGAATCAAGGAAAGGAAGGAAGGAACAAAAAGGGAAGGGGAGGAAGGGGAGGGGAAGGGAGGGAAGAGGGAGGGAGAGAAGGAAGGAAAGAATAGTAACAAGCCAAAGACTAAACTGGGCGAGTATTATCGTTCTTGATCTGTGTGGAGCATTGACATTACCGCAGTTTCATTAATTGACATGGTCTGAAACACATCAGAATCCGTTCAGGCTCATTTCATGAAACTCACGTCCATCTTTTTAATCCATCTAGTCAACCTTCTGAGATTAAGTTCTCAGTCATTTTGGAACTTTAGACCAGGGGTCTCCAACCTTGGCAACTTTAAGTCTGAAGGACTTCAGCTCCCAGACTTCTCCAGCCAGCAAAGCTGGCTGGAGAAGTCTGGAAGCTGAAGTCTTTCAGACATAAGGTTGCCAAGGTTGGAGACCCCTGCTTTAGACCCGTTATCAATGCTGGAATCTAACCAGATCCATTTTGCAAAACCATATCAGCCTTCAAACAGGATCCAACTGACCGTTAGTTGACTAGATCCTTGGGCAAAGTCCTGAGCAATCAATCAGCTTCTTCTTCTTCTCTTATCTTTTTCCTCTTCATCTCGTTCTTTTTCCCCTTCTCAACATATACCTTCTCCTTCTGCTCCTCTTCTCTTTCTCTTCATCTCGTTCTCGTTCCCCCTCTAGCCACATACCTTCTTCTTTTCCTGTTCTCTTCAGCTCTTCCTCCTTCCCCTTCTCAACGTGTACCTTCTTCTCCTCTCCTCTTTTTTCCCTTTTCATCTCCTTCTTCTCGCTCCCTTTCGCAACGTATACCTTCTCTTCCCCCTCCTTTCCCTTTCTCCTCTCTCCTTCATCTCTTTCTCCTTTGACGATGCTCCTTTTCGTAAGCCAAAGTCAGATGGATGGTGTCACAGGCCACAACTTTCAAATGCCCCCTCGCTGGATCCTTGCAATGCGGCGCCTTGAGTTATCCACAAACGTGGCTAGATGGCAGTAGATCCCAAGCCTGCTGGAGTCCTGAAAGGCCATTTTTAATCCAGACACACAGAAACCACAACGGGATCCTTTTGCAGAAGAACCAGTCTTCAAAACTCCAAGCACGTGTTCCCGTTTCGGAATTCCTTCGAGTGAGTAGATTAACTTAAAGGAGGGAAGAAAGAGAGAGCTACCATATCAGCCCTGCTGGCAGACGCAAGCCTATGACCTCAGCAGAGAGAGATGCAGCTTACCGCAATTTAATAAACTGGAACATTTAAATTAATTTGGCCAAACTGCGAATTTCTAAATGAGATAATTTGCTTTAAGCACCTGAACTTTCTCCCACACACAATGCTCCTTTCTTTCCAGCCTTTTTTCTTTCTCTCTTAATTGAGACAACATCCCAGCTCCTTCAAATGTAATTTTGAACAACACAAACCTGTCTTGTTCCTTTCTTCAGCAGTGGCTTTTATAGAAAATCTAATTTTCTTGCCATTTTCTTCTCTCTCTCTCTCTAAGCTTACTGCCCAATGTTACTTTGCCTATTGTTTTGTCCCATCGTATGTTGAAAAGGTTTAAGGTCAAGGTACCTCTCATACATATGTGCTAATTGTTCCCGACTCTAGGGGGTGGTGCACATCTCCGTTTCAAAGCCGAAGAGCCAGCGCTGTCCGAAGACGTCTCCGTGGTCATGTGGCCGGCAGGACTCAATGCCGAAGACGCACGGAACGCTGCTAACCTTCCCACCAAAGGTGTTTCCTATTTTTCTACTTGCATTTTTTACGTGCTTTCGAACTGCTAGATTTGCAGAAGCTGGGACAAGTCACGGGAGCTCCCTCCGTTATGTGGTGCTAGGCATTCGAACCGCCAAACTGCCGACCTTTCTGATCGACAAGCTCAGCATCTTAACCGCTGAGCCACCGCATCCCTATCAAAAATATAGAAAGGTTTAGTAAGGTTGGAAATGAAAAGACAGTATAGAAATAGTCCTTGATTTACAACGATTGTGCAAACAATTTCCATTGCTATGCAAGACAGTTGCTAAGTAAATTTTGTCCAGTTTTAATGGCCTTTCCTGCCACAGTTTTTAAGTGATGCTCTCTGAACTGGCTTATTTTCTTGCAGGCGTTTCATTAGCCAAACTAGATAATGCCGACAGCCATTGTTGATGTTACCTAGTTTGGCTAGCAAAATATCTGCAAGAAAACAAGCAAGCTCAGAGAGCACCCAGGACCCCTCATGTCAACCCTGAGCTACAAATATTCTCCTTTATCCGTACAGTTTTTAAGTGAATCACGGAATTGTTAAGTTAGTAACATGGTTGTTAAGCGAATCAATCAGAACGGAGCTGGAAGGGACCTTGGAGATCTTTTGCAGTATCCGTTTCAAACAAATGGTTGTCCAGCAGAGGTGGTATTCAGCAGGTTCTGGAGAACTGGTAGTTTGAGTATCACCTCTGACTGGTCCTTCCCCCATCTATTCTCTGCCTCCCAAGTCACTGTTGATCTGGAGGGAATGGGGATTTTGCAGTATCCTTCCCCTGGAGTGGGGAGGGAATGGAGACTTTGCAGTATCCTTCTCCTGGAGTGGGGAGGGAATGGAGATTTTGCAGTATCCTTCCCCTGGAGTGGGGAGGGAATGGAGATTTTGCAGTATCCTTCTCCTGGAGTGGGGAGGGAATGGAGATTTTGCAGTATCCTTCCCCTGGAGTGGGGAGGGAATGAGGATTTTGCAGTATCCTTCCCCTGGAGTGGGGAGGGAATGGAGATTTTGCAGTATCCTTTCCCTGGAGTGGACACTTGGCATGTGACTATGGGCCTGCTTCAACGGTCTGAAATCTGTGAAAAATGTCAGTGCCTTTGTGATTTTGAACTGTACCTAAATGAATCCTTCAAGATCTACTTGCATATTAAATAAGTCTATGAGAAAATAAGGTGGTTTGAAATGAAAGAGCACTAATCTTTAATTCAACATATAAAAAGCTCAATAATGGTGATATACTTGGCTATGTTTGATGAACGATTAGTAATTATGCTTGTAACTTTAAAGACTGAGGCACAAAAACTCGTGACCAAATGACATGCTACCCAAAATTGAAACTGGATGTATGTTTTATTTGTTTTTATGCTAAAAATAAATGTAAATTTTTTTTTTAAAAGATTTACTTGTATATTTTCTTCTGCTTTTTTCAAGAGACAACTGGACTGTCTGGTTTTCTTTAAAGATTTTTTAAAAAATTCTGTAGTGTATTATTATTATTGTTGTAGTTAGTTAGTTAGTTTTATGTAAGCTAGTTAGTTAAATCTCTATGCAGATTCTCAACCATCCAGATTATGGTTGTCCCAAGGATGTTTTTTAAAGAGGCAACTGGACATTTTTGGTTTTTACTTGAAAACATTCTGCTTCTCACCCAAGAAGCTTCTTCAGTTCTTTCTGAATGGTGGAGAACTATTCATTTAGTTTAGTTTTGATTTTAGAAATGTGTTTAAAGAAAAGTTCAGCATTTTAAAACGTATGAAGAACGGTTGCAGGAACTGGGTATGTCTAGTTTGATGAAGAGAAGGACCAGGGGAGACAGGATAGCAGCCTTCCAATATCTCAGAGGGTGCCACAAAGATGATGTGAGTCAAACTATTCTCCAAAGCACCTGAGGGTAGAACAAGGAGCAATGGGTGGAAACTAATCAAGGAGAGAAGCAACTTAGAACTAAGGAGAAATTTCCTGACAGTTAGGACAATTAATCAGTGGAACAGAAGTTGCCTCCAGAAGTTGTGAATGCCCCAACACTGGAAGTCTTCAAGAAGATGTTGGATAGCCATTTGTCTGAAATGGTATAAGGTTCCTGCCCACGCAGGGGGTTGGACTAGAAGACCTACAAGGTCCCTTCCAATTCTGCTATTGCTATTGCTAAAGTGGGGGATAGAATATTTTTCCCTGTAAGATCAAAGAATCTGAAAGAATATAGTGAATTTTGTTACTATAAATGGCGATAGTTCACAAAGATCATTAGGTGCAAATACAAATACATACTATTTCCACAGCAAGGGATAAAGCAGGAATTGTTAAATTTATCCTTTTATTCAAAGAGGAGAATATATTTTTTTTTTTTTTTATTAAAATTTTTATACTGTTTTACAATATATCACCCAGTGCTGTACAAAACAAAAGGAAGAGTTGGTTTCAAGTGTCGTCTATTATCTTTAGGATCTCCAAAATCCACGTTCCCTCGGTACAGGCGTCGAGACGTCCAAAGTTCCAAGTGCATAGTCCACAAATGGCTTCCAAGTCTTCCAAAAGATATCATTTTTATAAACCCCCTCTCTAAATTTAATATCACACGTCATTTTATCATTTAAGGCTAATTTCCACATTTCACAATACCATTCTTCTATTTTAATATTTACCTCTATTTTCCAATATCTTGCTATTACAATTCTACCCATTATAATCATAATTCTAATCAGTTCTTTCTCGTGTTTTGTTAACTCTGGTTCATTAATTATCAATAACAATATAGTTTCTGGTCTCAATATTATTATTCTTTTCATCATTTCACACATTGTTCCTTCTAATTGCTGCCAAAACTTTTTAATTTTCACACATTTATACCACATATGCTCATAAGTTCCCAATTCCGTAGAATATATTTAAGTACATTTTTCACTTGGATATCAGTTCTGAGTTTTATGGTTGTGATAAAAAAAGAAAGAAACTTAAACCAGTTTTGTCAAGTAAAATTGTTTTTATAGAAATGGCTAGTTATACATGGCTAGTTCTGTGTAAAAGCAAAAAGTTGAGGCTGGAGTATTTTTAGCTTGTACTGTGCTAAAAAGAGTCGTAAATTAACACCTTTTTTTTCTCCTTGTACCTCACTTTCTATTTCCTTCTCTTTTTCCTTCCCCTAATTTCCTATTTCTATTTTTCTTTGTGTTTTATCTATATAAATAAAAATGTAACAAGAGTTTGTTCAAAACCGCTAATCTCTGAAAGTACTGTTGAACTTTGGTGTTGGAGAAAAGTCCTGAAAACATCAAAAAATTGAGGACTACCAATACAGCCAGTCAATTATATATTATTGCCCCCTGTTCAGACAGAGCCTGTCATCTTGCCTTCTTCGTGATAGCCTTATCTTGAGAAGCAACAGACTAGGAGGGGAAAATAGTCCTACCTATCTGAGTAAAAGGAAGATCTCCAAAATTCATAGTCAGAATTCCCATTTCTTTCTTTCAATGAAGTTTGTGAGTCGGGTCTGGTCAAGGAGAGGGAGGGAGGGAGGGAGGGAAAGGAAAGGAAAGGAAAGGAAGGAAGGAAGGAAGGAAGGAAAGAAAGAAAGAAAGAAAGAAAGAAAGAAAGAAAGAAAGAAAGAAAGAAAGAAAGAAAGAAAGAAAGAAAGAAAGCCATTGCAATAGAATAGAATAGAACAGAACAGAATAGAATAGAATGGAATAGAATTCTTTATTGGCCAAGTGTCTTTGGTGCATAAACTCTTAGTGTACATAAAAGCTAGAAGTTATAAATCATTCTCGTAGACCTCATAAAAGTACATTCATCATAAATCAACACTTATTGCTAGTCATAGGATACTAAATAAGCCATTAACATAAATTATACTAGGAAGCTAAATAAAACAATATAAATCATAGAAATGCAAAAACAAAGCTATAGTCAAGTAGAGACGGAGATAGGTAATAGGAAGGATGAGAAGAATAACAGATTAAAAGAGTTGGAAGGGACCTTGCAGGTCATCTAGTCTAGAATAATAGCAATGCAACCTTACTAAATAGTTTGACAGTGGTGAGAGAATTAGTTTAGTAGAGTGATGGCATTGAGGGGGGGGGGGAACTGTCCTTGTGTCTAGTTGTCTTGATGTGCAGTGCCCTATAGCGTCTTGTTTTGAGGGTAGGAGTTGAAACAGTTTATGTTTAACATTGGGCACTATCTAATAAAATGAAATTCAATTGTGAAAAAAGTAAGGTCCTACATATAGGCAAGAAAAACCAAATGCACAAGTACAGTATAGGTGGTACCTTGCTCAATAGTAGCAACTGTGAGAGGGATCTAGGAATCCTAGTGGACAACCATTTAAATATGAGCCAGCAGTGTGCAGCAGCTGCCAAAAAAGCCAACACAGTTCTAGGCTGCATCAAGAGAGGGATAGAATCTAGATCGCGTGAAGTGTTAATGCCACTGTATAGTGCCTTGGTAAGGCCACACTTGGAATACTGCATACAGTTTTGGTCGCCACGATGTAGAAAAGACGTGGAGACTCTGGAAAGAGTGCAGAGAAGAGCAACCAAGATGATTAGGGAACTGGAGACTAAAACATATGAAGAACGGCTGCAGGAGCTGGGTATGTCTAGTTTGATGAAGAGAAGGACCAGGGGAGACATGATAGCAGTGTTCCGATATCTCAGAGGGTGCCACAAAGAAGAGGGAGTCAAACTATTCTCCAAGGCACCTGGGGGCAGGACAAGAAGCAATGGGTGGAAACTAATCAAGGAGAGAAGCAACTTAGAACTAAGGAGAAATTTCCTGACAGTTAGAACAATTAACCTCTGGAACAGCTTGCCTCCAGCAGTTGTGAATACCCCAACCCTGGAAGTCTTTAAAAAGATGTTAGATTGCCATTTGTCTGAAATGGTATAAGGTTCCTGCCCACGCAGTGGGTTGGACTAGAAGACCTACAAGGTCCCTTCCAACTCTGCTATTGTATTGTATTGTATGTCCAGGATGAGAGGGGTCTGTAAATATTTTCACAGCCCTCTTTTTGACTCCTGCAGTATACAGGTCCTCAATGGAAGGCAGGTTGGAAGCCATTGTTTTTTTTCTGCAGATCTAATTATCTGTTGAAGTCCGTGTCTTGTCTTGTTGTGTTGCAGAGCCAAACCAGACAGTGATGGAGGTGCAGATGACAGACGCAATGATTCCTCTGTAGACCCGAATCAGCAGCTCTTTGGGCAGTTTGAACTTCCTGAGTTGGCGCAGAAAGAACATTCTTTGTTGTGCTTTATTGATGACGTTTTTGATGTTAGGTGTCCATTTTAGGCCTGGAGATATTATAGAACCTAGAAATTTGAATCTCTCTACTGTTGATACTGTGTTGTCTGGAATTGTAAGAGTTTTAATAGTATTGTATTATTAAGGCTCCATATTCCAAAGGTGCTTTTCTCAAGAGGCAACTGGACTTTCTGGTTTGTCTTTGAAGATGTTTTGCTTATCATCCAAGAAGCTTCTCCAACTCTGACTGGATGGTGAGGAATGGAAGGATTTATATTCCTTGCAGAGAGCTGGACATTTGTATTCTTTTACAGAGTCATTGAGACCACCTAGAGATTTATCTGTGTCATTGGGGTTATTAAGGCTCCATGTTACCTACTTTTCTGAGGTAACTTCGTCTAGTTAAATTCATTTACCAATAGAAGAGAATATTTGTAACTCAGGGTTGAAGTGTGAGATCCTCTGAAGTCGATTGTTTTCTTGTAGACATTTCATTATTCAATTACGTAACAGTATGCTTTGGTGTAAGAGTCAGGTTCTACATTTAGGCAATAAAAACGAAAACGTATAGTGCCTTGGTAAGGCCACATTTGGAATACTGCATACAGTTTTGGTCGCCACAATGTAGAAAAGACGTGGAGACTCTGGAAAGAGTGCAGAGAAGAGCAACTAAGATGATTAGGGGACTGGAGGCTAAAACATATGAAGAACAGTTGCAGGAACTGGGTATGTCTAGTTTGATGCAGAGAAGGACCAGGGGAGACATGATAGCAGTGTTCCGATATCTCAGAGGGTGCCACAAAGAAGAGGGAGTCAAACTATTCTCCAAGGCACCTGGGGGCAGGACAAGAAGCAATGGGGGGAAACTAATCAAGGAGAGAAGCAACTTAGAACTAAGGAGAAATTTCCTGACAGTTAGAACAATTAACCTCTGGAACAGCTTGCCTCCAGAAGTTTGAATGCCCCAACCCTGGAAATCTTTAAAAAGATGTTAGATAGCCATTTGTCTGAAATGGTATAAGGTTCCTGCCTAGGCAGGGGGTTGGACTAGAAGACCTACAAGGTCCCTTCCAACTCTGCTATTGTATTATTGTATTAAGTGTTAATACCACTTTATAAGGCCTTGGTAAGGCCATACTTGGAATACGGCATTCAGTTTTGATCGCCATGATGTAGAAAAGATGTGGAGACTTTAGAAAGAGTGCAGAGAAGAGCAACAAAGATGATTAGGGGACTGGAGGCTAAAACATAGGAAGAACGGTTGCAGGAATTGGGTATGTCTAGTTTAATGAAAAGAAGGACTAGGGGAGACATGATAGCAATCTTCCAATATCTCAGGGACAGCCACAAAGAAGAGGGAGTCAAACTATTCTCCAAGCCCCCTGTGGATAGAACAAGAAGCAATGGGTGGAAACTAATCAAGGAGAGAAGCAACTTAAAACTAAGGAGAAATTTCCTGACAGAACAATTAATCAATGGAACAGAAGTTGCCTCCAGAAGTTGTGAATGCCCCAACAATGCAAGTCTTCAAGAAGACGTTGGATAGCCATTTGTCTGAAATGGTATAGGGCTTCCTGCCTAGGCAGGGGGTTGGACTAGAAGACCTCCAAGGTCCCTTCCAACTCTGCTATTGTATCGTATTGTGATATGTTTGGAAGTTTGATAATGTGCCACCTGCAAGAAAACAACCAAGCTCAGAGAGCACCAAGGACCCCACAAAACGTTGGAAATTTGGAAAGCATCTGACCTGATCTGTCTAAATCAATTAAGCATTCCCTGATGCATCATTCTTACCTCTTAACTGGAACCTGGAAAATAATTTTTGTACACCTGTACACAAAATCCATTCATTTTTTTTGTCTGTGATTAGAAGACTGGCAGCAAATTTTCCATTTTCCTTGCATCTAAAGTACGTACAGATGCTAATATTCTTCCTTCATTAATGCCTTAGGTGGTGAATTTAGGTGGTGTGAGTGAGGGGGGAAAATTGAATCTGATAAAAAAAATTCTTGGCATATATTTATGTGAAATAAACTATTAGTTTCCGTTGAGAAAGCAACACTTTAAAGGTAATAAAATCTAGGTCTTTTGATCCAAAGATGGGGTAAAAACACTCACCTAATTTTGACAGAAGAATAACAGAATAACAGAGTTGAAAGGGACTTTGGAGGTCTTCTAGTCCAACCCAATGCTTGAGAGACCCTCTGCTATTTCAGCCGTATGGTTATCCAATCTCTTCTTTAAAACGTCCAGTGTTGGGGCATTCACAACTTCTGGAGGCAACTTCTGTTCCACTGATTAATTGTTCTAACTGTCAGGAAATTTCTTCTTAGTTCTAGGTTGCTTCTCTCCTTGATTAGTTTCCAACCATTGCTTCGTGTCCTGTCTTCAAAATATCTGGAATGGGCATGGGAGTAGGGGGGTGAAAGCCCCCCCCCTCAATGACTCCTTATCAGGCAAATGCTTTAGAATGGAATGGAATGGAATGGAATAGAATAGCAAAGTTGGAAGGGACCTTGGAGGTCTTCTAGTCCAACCACCTGCCTAGGCAGGAAGCCCTATACCATTTCAGACAAATGGATATCCAATCTCTTCTTAAAGACTTCCATTGTTGAGGCATTCACAACTTCTGGAGGCAACTTCTGTTCCACTGGTTAATTGTCCTAACTGTCAGGAAATTTCTCCTCAGTTCTAAGTTGCTTCTCTCCTTGATCAGTTTCCACCCATTGCTTTTTGTTCTGCCCTCAGGTGCTTTGGAGAATAGTTTGACTCCCTCTTCTTTGTGGCAACCCCTGAGATATTGGAAGGCTGCTATCATGTCTCCCCTAGTCCTTCTTTTCATTAAACCAGACATACCCAATTCCTGCAACCCAGTGGTGGGTTTCTGCAGGTTCGCACCTACTCGCGAGAGCCGGTTGGTGAAATTTAGAGAACCGGTGAGAGGGGGTTCCACCGGTGTACCTGGAAGTAAATCTGGCCCGCCGCTGCCAGTGACCCAACGGGAAGAAAAGGAAAGGAAGGAAGGAAGGAAGGAAGGAAGGAAGAAAGAAAGAAAGAAAGAAAGAAAGAAAGAAAGAAAGAAAGAAAGAAAGAAAGAAAGAAAGAAAGAAAGAAAGAAAGAAAGAAAGAAAGAATTTATCATCACAATTGAGTCCAAAATTTTGGTTGCTAAGCAAGAGCGTTGTTAAATGAGTTTCACCACATTTTAAAAGGTAGCCACTCCCACCCTGTCACATGACTGCCAAGCCACGCCCACAAAATAAGCCACACCTACAGAGTAGGTTCTAAAAAATTTGAAACCCACCACTGCTGCAACCGTTCATCGTATGTTTTAGTCTCCCGTCCCCTAATCATCTTGGTTGCTCTTCTAGAGTCTCAACATGTTTTTTTTTTTTTTAATTGAAAAAGTTTTATTGGTTTTACATTTTTTAACAGGATAGGGTAATGGTTACAAAGAAATTTTGAGAGCATTCACGTCAGAGTCGTCCCCGTTCCACTACAAGATGAAAGCAAGTACATTTACCTAAATTCTCCCTTCCATGCTGTCAGACATTTACAAAAAGTCCGGATAGAAATATTATACAAAATTGTTCAAGAAAAATCAAGGCAAAGTTATTTTTTTGATCTAAGTCTTTTGGCTATTGTATCTTCTTTCTCTCCTCCCTGGCCCCCCGCGGGCGGGGCCGTGACCCCCTCCGTCCCCCCTGGATCTTCCCCCAGGGCAGAGGAATATTTTTTAAGAAAGGCTTCCGCCTCAGCAACTGTTTTAATCCTCACTCTTCCTCCTTCCCAGAACACCAGCATCCCTTCAGGTGTCATCCACTTGAACCAAATCCCGTGATCAAACAAGGTTTTAGACAAGAAGGAAAATTTCCTTCTTGAATCTCTAATTTTTCTAGGGATCTGCTTCAAGATAGTGACCATTTCTCGTTGATAAATTAAAGGTTTCTCTCTCTGCGCTTTCAGGATTTCCTCTCTGGTTGACCTTCTAACAAATTTCACATGTATCTCTCTAGGCACTTCATTCATCTTGGCATATGCAGAATTAATTCTATAGGCTAGGTCAATGTCCCCCCTGATCTCATCTTTGGGTTTTTGTAAATAGTCTGCTAAAATTGTACTCATAAGATCAGGTAGGCATTCACCAGATTCCTCAAGAACATTCTGAAATCTCAAAAAATATGTCATTCTTTCCATATCTATCCTAGACACATGCCCATTTATTTCCCCCACCTCATTAGAAACATTTTTAATCTCTCCCTTAGCCCCCTCCAGCCCCCCCTCCAATTCCTCGGTCTTCTGTGTATTCTCCAACACTTGCTTCCGGGTATCCAATAGTTCCTTTTTAAAAGTACTATTTTCAGCCCTCTGGGCCTTTATTTCTGATATCAAAGTTTGCATAGAGGTTTCAAGAGAAGCCATCCTTTGTTCCAAATTTACAAGTGCTGCTTCTTGTGCCATGGTTAAAAGTTAGAGTCACTGCCACCAAGATGGTGTTTTCCGGGTGGGGCTGGTGGGGCAGATCAGGAGCTCAGTTCAATTCAGGGCTGTAAAGTTGCAAACAATTCAGAAACCAAAAGAGACACAATTTCCCAAATCAGCAAATAGTAATAACGAAGGTATTCCAGAGAAGAAGTCACAAATCCATCAAAAAAAATTTTTTTTCAAAAATCCAGAGAGAGTCCTGCTTTCAAAGAGACGCTGGAAATTTTCCTTAGTTGAAATAGTCAGGCAGGGACAAAGAGAAGCCACTTCCACCGCCCATCTAGCCAGAGGGAGAGAGTAGCAAAAAAAAGAAATTTTTTAAGCTCAGCCAGACCTAGAAACAATGTTGCAGAAAGTCACAATCCACTTTCCCTTGTTAAAGACCGTCCGGAGTGAAAGTTTCCGCTTTCTCTTTGCAGAGAAGCCATCTTAGCGTGCCGCTTAAATCCGAGGGGTTTTTTTTTTAAATTAAACACCCCCCTCCCAATCCGTTCAGCCTGGCTGGCAGCAAGGAAAAAAAGGTGTTCTTTTAAACTCACTCCCTCTCGCAGCTGAAGCCTCGGCGATCCGCCCGACCTCTCCGTTCAGCCCTCTCCATTAAAGCGAATGGCACCGACAGCCGTTGGAGAAGGAAAAAAACCCCGCTAGCATGTTCCTCTCCTCCTAGGTCGCAGAGAGGAGCGCCCTCCCCACCGCCGTGACGAGGGCCGCTCCCTCTGAGCCGACCCTACGGGAAACCTCCGGTAACCGGAGAGTTTCGCCCCCCTGGGGGGGCAGAAAAGGCAACAAAGCGGCGAGCGAGCCCTAGGCTCGCCCGTCTCCGCTGGAGCCGGATACCGGAAGTCAACATGTTTTTATATTGTGGTGACCAAAACTGGATGCAATATTCTAAGTGTGGTGTTACCAAGGCTTTTAAAGGAAAACTGAAATTTTCCAGTTTTCCATAAATGATTTTGGGACCTCTGCCACTGAAAGATTCCCCTTGCACATGCATGCTCGTCATTCCCAACTCCATGGGGCAGTGGCCCATCTCCATTTCAAAGCCGAAGAGCCAGCGCTGTCCGAAGACGTCTTCGTGGTCATGTGGCCGCCATGACTAAACACCTAAGGTGCACGGAATGCTGTTCCCTTCCCACCAAAGGTGGTTCCTATTTTTCCACTTGCATTTTTTACGTGCTTTCGAACTGCTGGGTTGGCATAAGCTGGGGCAAGTAACAGGAGCTCACTCCGTTACACGGCACTAGGGATTCGAACTGCCGAACTGCCGACCTTTCTGATCGACAAGCTCAGTGTCTTAGCCACTGAGCCACCGTGTCCCTATGGGCCACTGAAATATGCTGGACAATAAAATCCTAAAAGTTTTATTTTGCAACATTTTTGAATTGATTTTCTAATAAACATATGTGATTTAAGGAAGTGTTTCTCCCGTCCCCAAAGGGGATTTATAACTAACAGAATGGATATTTCTTTGGTATATTTCACAGTAACTGTGATGGACACCATTGTTTACACTGGATTTGTAATTCCCCTTAAATGTTTCCGTATGTTAAGCGTTTGCTCTTTTTTTTTTTTCTTGAGCTGGGTATGAATGGCCTTTCAGAGTTTCGACCAAATCTCTTGGAAGACAAAATTGGGTAGATTATTTGCTTCAGGGGAAGGAAACATCGCTTGAGGGAAGAGGTCCAGTACGGGATTATAGCAATACTACCAGGGGTGAAATGCTACTAGTTCGGACCGGTTCGCCCAAACCAGTAGTAATGAGATTTTGCAGTATCCTTCCCCTGGAGTGGGGAGGGAATGAGGATTTTGCAGTATCCTTCCCCTGGAGTGGGGAGGGAATGGAGATTTGGCAGTATCCTTCCCCTGGAGTGGGGAGGGAATGGAGATTTTGCAGTATCCTTCCCCTGGAGTGGGGAGGGAATGGAGATTTTGCAGTATCCTTTCCCTGGAGTGGGGAGGGAATGGAGATTTTGCAGTATCCTTCCCCTGGAGTCAGGAGGGAATGGAGATTTTGCAGTACCCTTCCCCTGCCTTGCCCACTAAACCATGCTCACCAAGCCATGCCACGCCCATAGAACCAGTAGAAAAAAAGTTGAATCCCACCACTACCACATATGTTCTCCAAGGTCTCATTTGTCCCCTAATTTGGATAAGCCCACATTCACTTCCAGAAAAAAAATTATGAGAGTCTTATCGACTTTCTTCCCACAGGAATATGTCCGCAAGGGTCCTGCCAGATTTTCACAAGATGCATTTCTAATCCCCTGGTTTCACTTATTTTTTAATGCCTCCCTTCTTCAAGTATTATTTTTTTTTACGATTGACCCGAATATATCTTATTTTGATTTTTTTTTTATTCTTCCCAAGGCAAAATCCCTTTCAAGTTGTGCCAATATTATTATTTCTGCAAACGAGTTTCATCTTGATCCCTGAAGCAAACCGATTCCAAGAAGGAGCTTGCTTTATAGATAATGCATTTTTCTTCCTTTCTTCTGCAATGGCCCATCAACAATTCCATTTGAGCAACAGCAGGCATTAAACAGCTTCTCAGGGTTGCTTTTCTCTCTCTCTCTTTTTTCAAGAGGTCCTTTTCATGCAGGTAGTCCTCAATGTACAATCTCATTGGAGCCCAAAATTTACATCACGAAGTGAGACATTTTGTTAAATTTGAGTTTTGGTCTTTTTTACGACCTTTCTTATCACAGTGGTTAAGCCAGGGGTGGCCAAACTTTGCAACTTTAAGTCTGAAGGACTTCAGCTCCCAGAATTCTCCAGCCAGCAAAGGCTGCCACAAAGAAGAGGGAGTCAGACTGTTCTCCAAGGCACCTGGGGGCAGGACAAGAAGCAATGGGTGGGAACTAATCAAGGAGAGAAGCAACTTAGAACTAAGGAGAAATTTCCTGACAGTTAGAACAATTAACCTCTGGAACAGCTTGCCTCCAGCAGTTGTGAATGCCCCAAGCCTGGAAGTCTTTAAAAAGATGTTAGATAGCCATTTGTCTGAAATGGTATAAGGTTCCTGCCCACGCAGGGGGTTGGACTAGAAGACCTACAAGGTCCCTTCCAACTCTGCTATTGTATTGTATTGAAGACTTAAAGTTGCAAAGTTTGCCCACCCCTGGGTTAAGCGAATCGCTGCAGTTGTTCAATTTGTACAGCTAGTCCTCGACTTACAGTGGTTCATTTAGCGAACCTTCAATGTAACGACAGCACTTATGACCGTTGTTCCCAGTTTAGTTTAGTTTATTTATATTTTTATACCGCCCTACTCCCGAAGGACTCGGAGCGGTGTACAGCCAAAATAAAAAACAGATATGCAAAAGTTAAAACAATTTAAAAGCATATTAAATAATTTGGCCCATGATAAAGTTAAAAACCAAACAAACCCAATTAAAATGAATAAAATTCGTATTTACGCCAGCCCGGCTTGTTGGGAAAAAAAGGATTTGAGAGCACGGCGGAAGGTACGTACAATACAATACAATACAATAGCAGAGTTGGAAGGGACCTTGTAGGTCTTCTAGTCCAACCCCCTGCGTGGGCAGGAACCTTATACCATTTCAGACAAATGGCTATCCAACATCTTCTTGAAGACTTCCAGTGTTGGGGCATTCACAACTTCTGGAGGCAAGCTGTTCCAGAGGTTAATTGTTTTGACTGTCAGGAAATTTCTCCTTAGTTCTAAGTTGCTTCTCTCCTTGATTAGTTTCCACCCATTGCTTCTTGTCCTGCCCCCAGGTGCCTTGGAGAATAGTTTGACTCCCTCTTCTTTGTGGCACCCTCTGAGATATCGGAACACTGCTATCATGTCTCCCCTGGTCCTTCTCTTCATCAAACTAGACATACCCGGCTCCTGCAACCATTCTTCATATGTTTTAGTCTCCAGTCCCCTAATCACCTTGGTTGCTCTTCTCTGCACTCTTTCCAGAGTCTCCACGTCTTTTCTACATCGTGGCGACCAAAACTGTATGCAGTATTCCAAGTGTGGCCTTACCAAGGCACTATACAGTGGCATTAACACTTCACGTGATCTAGATTCTATCCCTCTGTGTGTAAGTCAGGGATAGTTCTTAATTCCGGGGGGCCATTCGTTCCAGAGGACAGGGGCTCCCACGGAGAAGGCTCTCCCCCTGGGTGTCACCAGTCGACATTGTCTAGCCGACGGCACCATGAGGAGACCCTCTCTATGGGAGCATATGGGCTGGTGGGAGGCTCTCGGTGGCAGAAGGCGATCTCGTAAGTACCCAGGTCCTAAGCCATGGAGCGCTTTAAAGATGGTAACCAACACCTTGAATCGCACAGTTACGACCTTTGATCAAAATTCAGGCGCTTGGCAACTGCCTCATATTTATGACGGTCACAGTTTCCCCAGGGTCACGTGATCCCCCTTTGCGACCGTCTGACCAGCGAAGTCAATGGCAAGCCGGATTCACTTAATGACCGTGTAACTAACTGATCAACTGCAGGGATTCACTGAACAACCGAGGCAAAAAAAGGTCTTACCACGGGGCAAAAGCTCATTTAACAAAATGTCTCGGGCAAATTTGGAACCTGCCAAAATTGTAGCTTTAATTCAAGACGTGGGGGAAAAGCTTTAGAGTCATACAAGGAATCCTTGACTTAATACAACCGTTCATTTAGGAACTCGTCAAAGTTACAACGGCGCTAGAAAAAAAAACATGACTCACTCTTACGACCATCACAGCATCTCCATGGCCGCTTGATCAACATTTGGGTGCTTGACAACCTGTGTGTGTTTACAACGGTTGTGACATGCTGGATTCCTGTGATTGCCATCTGCAACCTTCTCCCAGACAGATTTATTTCATTTTATTTACTAGCCGTTCCCAGCCACGCGTTGCTGTGGCCCAGTCTGGTTAAATGGCCAACCAATCTGTGTGTAGATCTACACCTGCACACACAAACACGTACACTCAACCACCGTATAACCCCCAACCTACCTACCTTCTCTATTTCTCCCTCTCCCTCTCTATCCCTCTCCCTCCCTCCCTATTTACTGTATTTCTCCCTTTTTCTATCCCTCTACCTATCTACCTACCTACCTAGCAACTGTATTTCTCCCTCTCTCTATCCCTCTACCTATCTACCTACCTACCTAGCAACTGTATTTCTCCCTCTCTCTATCCCTCTACCTATCTACCTACCTACCTAGCAACTGTATTTCTCCCTTTTTCTATCCCTCTACCTATCTACCTACCTACCTAGCAACTGTATTTCTCCCTCTCTCTATCCCTCTACCTACCTACCTACCTACCTACCTACCTACCTACCTACTGCATTTCTCCCTGCCCTCTCTATCCCTATAGCTGCCTACTTACCTACCAGTGGTGGGTTTCAAATTTTTTTAGAACCTACTCTGTAGGTGTGGCCTATTTTGTGGGCGTGGCTTGGCAGTCATGTGACAGGGTGGGAGTGGCCAGCTTTTAAAATGTGGTGAAACTCATTTAACAACGCTCTTGCTTAGCAACCAAAATTTTGGACTCAATTGTGATGATAAATTCTTTCTTTCTTTCTTTCTTTCTTTCTTTCTTTCTTTCTTTCTTTCTTTCTTTCTTTCCTTTCTTTCCTTTCTTCCTTTCCTTCCTGCTGGGTCACTCGCAGCAGCTGGCCAGATTTACTTCCAGGTATGCCGGTAGAACCCCCTCTCACCGGTTCTCTAAATTTCACCAACCGGCTCTTGCGAGTAGGTGCGAACCTGCAGAAACCCACCACTGCTACCTACCTACTGTATCTTATGGACAGAGTATTTTATGTCATAAAGGATGACATAATACCCGTGGCCCACTGCTCTCTCTGTATCCTTTTTTACAATTTTTCACATTTCCGTTGCGTGTACCTGGCACAAGTGTGACATCTATACAATCTGTATATATCATTGGTGCTGTATTTGAAAGGAACGTTGTGTGAAAATTTGGAAGCGATCGGTGCAGGACTTTCGGAGATTAGCGGTTTTGAACAAACTGATAGTTACATTTTTATTTCTATAGATTTAGGTTGTCAAACATGTACAAGATAGCAGATATAAGTATAAACATGGACATGAACAAAGGAACTGAGTACAAATAAATGGGGACAGTAGGACAGGGACCGTAGGCACACTGGTGCGCTTATGCACGCCCCCTTTACGGACCTCTTAGGAATGGGGTGAGGTCCATGGTAGACAGTTTAAGGTTGAGGCTGTGGGGGGTTTGAGGACATAACAATGGAGTCAGGTAGAGCATTCCAGGTATGGACCCCTCTGTGGCTGAAGTCGTATTTTCTGCAATCAGGTTTGGAGCGGTTGACCTTGAGTTTGTATCTATTGTTTCCCGTGTATTATTGTGGTTGAAGCTGAAGTAGCCGTTGACAGGTAGGACGTTGTAGCAGGCAATTTTGTGTACTATGCTTTAGGTCAGACCATAGGCAGCATAGTTCAGTGGTGGGTTGCTCTGAACGTCGCTACCGGTACGTTGATCGCGGCCTTTTCATGCACGCACCTGTTAGATTCTGTCACAGTGAGGGAGTCCAGACACAGTCTAGTTAAAACCCAAAGCCGTTTATTGGCAAGACAGGGAAAAAGCGGAAAGTATTTACAAGCGAACACAATGCGGTAGACAGGGGCTTCCCCGTTTGACAGCTATTTATACACGAGCTGTCAAACGGGGAACCAATCAGGGAACTCATGGACCTAAATCCCGCCAGCCGCGTCTGAGCAAATCAGGCGCGGCTGGCAGTTACAGACTTGTTACTCCCTGTTTCTATGGTTCTAGGGGGAAGAGTAGAAGACCCGCGACCGGTCGTATGTCGAGGACCAGTCGCAAGTTGAGGACTCAACAGCACCAAATGTGTGCAGTGCATACATGAACAATACACTTCTCCCGCGACTACCAGCTGCTTGTTGGGGCTCGCACAGGCACCACGCACTATGCCGTTTGTCATAAAAACAGCTATAGAGTGTGGGCGAGTGGGTGGGCCAAATGAGCCAGCGTACCGGTATGCTCTCAGCTACTCCCGGTCACTACCGGGACGGCCGTACCAAGCCGTATCCAGAGCAATCCACCTCCGGCATAGTTCCAGGTTGTCCAAGCCCAAAATTTTGAGCCTGGTGGTATAAGATTCTATTGTGAGTAGAGGAGTGGAGGACTCTTCTCGTGAAATTTGTAAAAAAGAGGGAGAGCATAACTGGAGGCTCTTCCAGCCAATACCAGATAAGGCCAAGGCAGAGTGAGGTAATCGAAAGAGAGAATGCAACGCTGAGGTTGCAATTCCCAGAAGATGAAGCAGAGAGGCCTACAAGGCCTTTGCAGGGTCCTCTCTGTGCTGGAAAACGGGAGCGAGGCTTCCAAGAACCAGCGTCGCCAGTCAGTGAAGACCAGAGTGGGGGGAAGGCCCCTCCAGAGACCCGAAAAAGGCCTGCTGCCCACTCGACGGCTATCTGCAGGAGCTGGGGTCTGGTGGGCCTTTTTAAAAAGGCGCGAAAAAAACCGGATCCAAAATGGCCACCGCAAGTGAAGAGGAAGGAAGAAGGCTTTCAAAATGGCCGCCACCATCTGAATAGGCGGGAAATCAGCCCTCTAGACCCGCTCAATTGTATTCGTGTCCGATATACAGTGTGGATTCCAGGCAGGCAAGACTGTATTCGAGGATTGGTCTGGCAAAGGTTTTGCGTGCCCTAGTTTGCAGTACAATGTTACCGAAGAAGAAAATTAGGTTAACAATTTTTCATGCCTTTTTGGCAATGCTGATCTTCATGCCTTTTTGCCAATGCTGATTGCAACAAGCACAATCAACGGGGGAAACCAGACACATTTAACAGCTGCATAATTAGGGGACTGCATAATTAGGGGACTGGAGACTAAAACATATGAAGAACGGTTGCAGGAATTCGGTATGTCTAGTTTAATAAAAAGAAGGACCAGGGGAGACATGGTAGAAGTCTTCCAATATCTCAGGGGTTGCCCAAAGAAGAGGGAGTCAAGCTATTCTCCAAGGCACCTGAGGGCAGGACAAGAAGCAATGGGTGGAAACTAATCAAGGAGAGAAGCAACTTAGAACTGAGGAGAAATTTCCTGACAGTTAGAACAATTAATCAGTGGAACAGAAGTTGCCTCCAGAAGTTGTGAATACTCCAACACTGGAAGTCTTTAAGAAGATGTTGGATAGCCATTTGTCTGAGATGGTATAGGGCTTCCTGCCTAGGCAGGGAATTGGACTAGATGACCTCCAAGGTCCCTTCCAACTCTGTTATTGTATTGTATAATTCACTTAATAACCTCATGATTCGCTTCACCAACACGGCAAAAAAAAAAAGGTCATAAAATCAGGCACAATTCCTTTTAACCACCTCCTTGCTTAGCAATGGAAATTACAGTTTGTTCATCAATTCAGAACTATGTAATTGGTATACAGGTAGTCCTCGGCTTAAAACAGTTCAGTCAGCGACCGTCCGAAGTTACCACGGCACTGAAAAAGTTGTCTCATAGATGTAGCCACAAGTTTGGAACATTACTATGTGGTGGACGTGCCCCATCACAAGGAAATAC
Organism: Rhabdophis nuchalis; assembly: GCA_039707465.1. Classification (NCBI taxonomy): domain Eukaryota; kingdom Metazoa; phylum Chordata; class Lepidosauria; order Squamata; family Natricidae; genus Rhabdophis; species Rhabdophis nuchalis. The sequence continues at coordinate 240,140,392 of CM077644.1, read as the reverse complement.
TGGTGCAAAATTTTGAAATGGTTGGAAGAAATTAAGGAGCAAAAACAACAACAACAGAACTGAAACCAGAAGTTACAATACAATAAGCAGAGTTGGAAGGGACCTTGGAGGTCATCTAGTCCAACTCCCTCCCTAGGCAGGAAACCCTATACCGTTCTAAGTTGCTTCTCTCCTTGATCAGTTTCCACCCATTGCTTCTTGTTCTGCCCTCAGGTGCTTTGGAGAATAGCTTGACTCCCTCTTCTTTGCGGCAGCCTCTGAGATATTGGAAGACTTTTGATGGTGTTTAAAGTATTGTCACAGGATGTGTTCTTATTAGGACTATTAGACCAAAAAAGGGATAAACAATCTCAATACATAATCATAAACTTACTCACTGCGGCCAGGATTGCTTTCGCACAAAATTGGGAAAAAAATCAATATATCTGCAGACGAAACAATAGTTAGAAAAAATGTGTCAAATGTGCAGAGATGGACAAAAGAGCCATAGAACTAAAAGAAAGAGAAGAGTCGGACTTCTATAAAATATGGCATAGAATTTATGTGGCTAGAAAACCGAAGCCAAAACAGGAAATAGAAAATGTGAATATAATGGTGATATAAATAATCAATCTTATTATAAGTGTTACTACTACTGTTGTTATATTATAGGACTAGGTAAAAGCAATAGGAAGGCAAAGCAGAATGGAGAACTATAAAGGCTAAGCATGAAAGCCGGCACAGAAGGCTGTATAATTACTTTATATTGTTATGTATGTTTTGTCCTTTTTTTTTCCTTGTGTTTTTCTTTCTGTTTTTAAAGATTAAAATCTATATAAATAAAAATGTAATAAGAGTTTGTTCAAAACCGCTAATCTCCGAAGGTCCTGCACCGATCGCTTCCAAATTTTCACACAACGTTCCTTTCAAGTACGGCACCAATGATATACATATAGATTGTGTAGATGTCACACCTGTGCCAGGTACATGCAACGGAAATGTAAAAAATTGTAAAAAAGGTAGGTAGATGGAGACAGAGAGAGCAGTGGGCCACGGGTATTATGTCATCCTTTATGACATAAAATACTCTGAGGGAGAAATACGGTAGGTGGGTAAGTAGGTGGATAGAGAGAGGGAGAAATACGGTAGGTAGGTAGGTAGGTAGGTAGGTAGGTAGGAAGATAGGGGGATAGATAGAGAGGGAGAAATACAGTAGGTAGGTAGGAAGAAAGGGGGATAGATAGAGAGGGAGAAATACAGTAGGTAGGTAGGTAGGTAGGAAGATAGGGGGATAGATAGAGAGGGAGAAATACAGTAGGTAGGAAGGTAGAGGGATAGAGAGAGGGAGAAATACAGTAGGTAGGTAGGTTGGGGGTTATACGGTGGTTGTCTGTAGGTGTTTGTGTGTGCAGGTGTAGCTCTACACACAGATTGGTTGGCCATTTAACCAGACTGGGCCACAGCAGCGCATGGCCGGGAACGGCTAGTGTTTAATAAAATAAAATAAAAGAAAGAAAAATGTGTCTAATGACTGTTGCATCTATCCAAATCATGTTATCCGAATTGAGATGCTTGGTGGCTGACTCATGTTTATGATGGTTGCAGTGTCCCGAGGTCATATGATCCACCTTTGGCAACCTTCAAAGTCAATGGGGAACCGGATTCACTTAATGACCAGGTGACTAACTGATCAACTGCAGGGATTCACTTCACCCGAGGGGCAAGACAGGTCGCAAAGTGGGGCAAAGTTCACGTCACAACTCTCTCGCTTAGCGGCAGAACTTCTGGGCGCAATTGCGGTCGTAAATGGAGGACTACCTGTGTTTGTAGTCCAAAGATATTTCAAGACGGACTTCATTCCTGACTGGTTCAATTTTTTATTTTTCTTCCTTTTGGGTAACAACGCTGAGATGACCTTCAGAACCTCCAGTCTAAGTGACAGGTGTGGAATCCCCAGATCTGACAGATCCCATACCCTGTCCTGACCCAAAGATGATCTACTTTAGCGCCCGAGATCAACCAAGGTCACCTAGGTGCCTCGTCTCTAATTAAACGCAAGGTTACATCAAATGGAATGTAATTGCTCTTCTAGTTCCACCCAATTCCCTTTGGCTCCTCGCCTGGGCATGAGATTTGAAGACTCAAGTCTTGCGTCTTGAGAACTCGAGGGTGGATCCCTCGAGTTCAACGATTGAACCCTCAGGACAGGGTTCAAGGCAATCCTCGGGTTCCTCCAGGGACGCAGAGACCAAAGAAATTGAGAATTGTTGGAAGAAATGTCCACCTGGGTTCAGTTCCAAGTGGGGGAGAAAAGACGCTGGAAACATGGAGGCTGCTTGGAAAGATGGTTTAATCGTGGGGGGAAAGGTGATCAAGATATTGGGTGAAGAAGAAGAGCGTGAGAAAAAAGGGACCTGCTTGGTTTTTTTATACTGTTCGGCCCCATTTCCTGTTCCTGTGTAGGAAATGTATTCTGATTGGTTGTCAGATTCCCACGGGCAACTCTCTAGGCTGTGTTTTGAGTCCAAGTTTGGTTGAGTTCCCAGATGCCATGTGGTTAGTTGGGTAAAGGGCTAATGCTATCATGCCTTAATCCCATCGCCCTGGAACCGAAGAGGGGACTCTTTGTTATGTAGAATAGACTGGCTGGGGCATTTTCATGGCCCGTTAAGAAAAGAGGGGGGCTATTAAGAGTGACTCTTGTTTCTTGCCTAAAAAACAGGTTTTTTCCATTTCTCATCCAGGGAAATATAATATTCTGCCTTTTCAATATTTCCTCGGATGTTCCATTCTTCTAGGAGAGGGGTAGATGCTAACGTCCTACAGAAGAAAGGGTGTCCACCCGGAAGGGAACATGGCTGAGGCCAGAGATGGGCTTCCCATAATTTAACAACTGGCTCAGCTAGGGCGGAACTGAAATTTTGAGTGTGCATGCACGCTTCACTCACACGCCCACCTTCCACGCTTGCACGCAGCTTCAAGCACTCGGCGATTTCATGCACACGGCTCACACCTTCTCCGCCAGCCACGGTGAGTAGAGCGGGTGAGGTGGGGCGAGCGAGCGAGCCAGAGAACGAGATATATAGGCGGGTGCATATCTGTGCCCTTCGCACAGTCACTCATGCGCTCGTGACATCTCGACTGGACTACTGTAACGCTCTCTACATGGGGCTCCCCTTGAGGTGCACCCGAAGACTACAGCTAGTTCAGAATGCAGCCGCGCGGGCAATATTGGGTACCTCTAGGTATTCCCATGTAACACCGCTCCTGCGCGAGCTGCACTGGCTGCCTGTGGTCTTTCGGGTGCGCTTCAAGGTGCTAGTTACCATCTTCAAAGCGCTCCATGGCATGGGACCTAGTTATCTGCGGGATCGCATCCTACCCCATACATCCCTTCGGCCAATTCGCTCCCACAGAGAGGGGCTTCTCCGGGTGCCGTCCACCAGGCAATGCCAGCGGGTGACGCCCAGGGAAAGGGCCTTCTCTGTGGTGGGCCCGACCCTCTGGAACGACCTTCCCCCCGAACTTAGATCTATTACGGACCTCCGCTCCTTCCGCCAGCAACTAAAAACCTACTTTTTCGAACAGGCCAGCCTGGCCTAACCTACCGTATTCAGCCTCAGTTGTCTAGCAGAGAAATTTTATATTGGGCTTTAGGGATTTTAATGGGGTAGTTTTTAGCACAGGGTGTAATTTAATATAGTTTTAAATATTTATGTATTTATTGTGATGTATTGTGTTTTTATATTTCCTGTGCACCGCCCCGAGTCCCTTCGGGGAGAAGGGGCGGTTAATAAGTCGAATAAATGAAATGAACGAATGAATGAAATAGAGGTTTTTAAAAAGAGACTGGCCAGCCATTTGTCTGAAACGGTTTAGGTCTCCTGCTTGAGGAGATGGGGCTGGACTAGAAGACCTCCAAGGTCCCTTCCAGCTCTATTTTGATTGGTTTTTTTTTTTAAAAAAAGAACAGCAGAGCAGCTGCAAATGTTGTCATCTAAACCTTTGTGAAATGAAAAGCATCCATATTTCTCCGGCTACCCTTCTTCCTTATTAAAATAATGCTCTTCTTTCATTTGAAAACGAAAGCCATCACAATCCACCTGAGGTCATTCGGCTTCTCTGCTTAGTTTCAGAAATATCTCTGTGAAAGGGATGACCCAGCGGGTCACGGCTTGTCGAGGTATCTCCTCAAACAAACCAATAAAAAGGAAGAATTCTAAATCCAAATGAGCCAAGGATGCTAATCAGGTCTTGCTCGAGATACACATTATGCTGTCAGAAGCAAATTCTCACCCTGGTTTGTAATCAGTTTGTAATCAGGCCTACAATTTATCAGGCTCCTGTAAGAGAAGGGCAGGGAAATCTGCTAGGAACCAGGTTCAGCGTTTGGTATTAACTCTTTCCAAGCCAACTAGCTCCAGATTCAGAGGTGGGTTTCCCATAATTTTACCACTGGTTCACCGTGCACCGAAACTGCGAGCGTGCACGCCTTCTGCACATGCCCTTTGTGTCAGAGTTTGTTGCATAAATTCAAATCCAGAAGCACCCACAGTAACTAATGCAGCTGGATTCATTAACTTCTTTATATGCATAAGAGTAGAGGAGTAAATGTACAATACTAACAGGTGGTTCTTCTAAGTAAACACAAGGCAGGAGAGCTACAGGCAAACATAAGCAGTTAGTTTGCCTCCAGAAGCTGTGAATGCCCCAACCCTGGAAGTCTTTAAGAAGATGTTAGATAGCCATTTGTCTGAAATGGTATAAGGTTCCTGCCCACGCAGGGGGTTGGACTAGAAGACCTACAAGGTCCCTTCCAACTCTGCTATTGTATTGTATTGTATTGTATTGTATTGTATTGTATAGTTTCATTTTGGCAGACAAGCCCAGACAGACTGCTAGTTTACTTCTCAGAGCAGCAGACTGATCAAGTTTCTGTTTCAATTCTCTGCACAGACTCAGATCTGTTTAAGCTTCCATTGACTGGCTTGGTTGCTATGCCTATTCATTGGCTGCCCTTGTTCCTGTGTCTCTCCCAACCATGAATATTTTAACACTTTGCTCGCGTGCGGGGCTTAGAAAATGTGGCTAAATAGTATGTCATAGAGCCGGGGCGGGTGGTTGGGCCAACCCACAGGTCGCCACTACCAGTTCATCCGAACCAGTCTGAACTGGCTGAATACCACCACTGTCCAGATTTCTGCAAAAGCAGCACTATGTTGCTGTGCAATTTGTCTGACTTTGCCAAGGCGATTCGGAACCAATTGTGGCAACTTAGCAAATCACACTTAAACCACACTTCATTGCGGCTGGGCTCGGAAACTTCTCAGAAACATTTCACATAAATTCGCACACAGAATGTAAGTACCAGGCTAGAAACTAGGAGACTGTGAGTTGTAGTCCTGTCTCAGGTATGAAAGCCAATAGGGTGACCATCACCAGGAGATGCTAAGTTCTAATCCTATCTTAAGCACGAAGCCTGGCTGGGTGACTTTGGGCCAATGACCAGGAGCCTGTGAGTTCTTGTCCCATCTTAGGCTTGAAACTAAAGGCCAAGAAAACAAGAAGGTGTAACTTTGGGCCAACGACTAGGAGGTTGGGAGTTGTAGTTCCATCTTAGGTATGAAAACCGGCTGGGGGACTTTGGGCCAGTCATTGTCCCTGAGCTCAACTCATTTACAGGGTTTTTGTTATGGGGAAAATGGGAGAGAAGAATACTGTGAGTGTTCCCCATCTTGAGTTATCTGTAAAAAGAATAAAGGGGGAATATTGATTTTTAAAAAAAAACCCTATAATCCAACCTATCATTTCTCTCTCTTAAATTCCACCCTGTTCATTTGAACCCAGAGATCAAGCCTCTCTAGAATTTTTTTTCCCTCCAAAACCTTTTATCTGTCATTTAAAGTATTAGCCACAACTCAGCATTGTGCCATCTGCAAACTGGTAAACACCCTCAGCCGTGTTCCCGGTGAAAATAAAAGAAAACAAAACAGCAGAGATACCAGAAGGACTTCACACCGTGCATTCTTCCACATGAAGTGGAGCCATGGATAATCTTTTTTGGAGGGGTGGGTTTGCACTACTTCAGCCGTTAGATTAGATTAACAGAGTTGGAAGGAACCCTGTAGGTCATCTAGCCCAACCTCGCTGCCCAAGGAGGAGACCCCCACATCATTTCCGACAAATAGCAGTCCAGTCTCTCCATGAAAGCCTCCAGTGATGAAGCTCCCACAACTTCCGAAGGCAACTTCTGTTCCATTCATTGATTGTTCTCCCTGCCAGAAAGTTCCTCCTTATTTCTAGGTTGAATCTCTCCTTGATCAGTTTCAATCCATTATTCCTTGTCTGGCCTTCAGGGGCTTTGGAGAATAGCTTGACCCCCTTCCTCTCTGTGGCTGCCCCTCAAATATTGGAAGACTGTTATCATGTCTCCCCTGGTCCTTCTCTTCGCTAGACTAGCCATGCAACCGTTCTTCATATGTTTTAGCCTCCAGTCCCCTCATCATCTTGGTTGCTCTTCTCTGCACTCTTTCTAGAGTTTCAACATCTTTTTTATAGCGTGGTGACCAAAACTGGTTGCAGTACTCTAGGTGTGGCCTTACTAGGGCTTTATAGAGTGGTATTAGTACCACACTTGATCTTAATTGTATCCTTCTGTCAACTAGTCTTATTTAATTCGGATCACTTACCCATATTTCACTGCTCTATAAAGGAGAATTTATGAGCCACTTTGTCAAAGACTGGATTGAAGTCGGTATATTACATCCTTGGCGTTCCCCCGATCTACTAAGCTAGCAACTTTATCATAGGAGATAAGATTCACCTGGTGAGATTTATTACAAATCCCTTTGACAGGCCTGAAAGCCATCTTTTACATTGGGCCTCCAGACCTGCCACCTTTTCTACTGTGGGAAAATGGGTGGGTAGGAGATTATATGGAGTACGGGAGCTGTATAGTCATAATAACATTCTTTTCTCACAGAGTCAAGGACATCTTGCCTTGCACCTGGAGTGGTCTGACTGGGAAGCATCTCCAGTTGGGACGGTGCCTGATTGGACCATGGGATGGGCATATGGGTGCTGGGCAGGGACTTGGACTTTCTTTTGGGTGGAGAAAACCTGGAAACTTTCAGATTCGGGTATTCCCAAATGTGCCAATATGACATCTCTAATAAAATGGAACTTTGAGGAAGCTCAAGCCTCGGAGTCTTCTTTCATTCAAGAAATAAGAAATAAGGAGAAATTTTCTAACAGTGAGAACAATCAACCAGTGGAACAGAAGTTGCCTTCGTAAGTTGTGGGAGCTTCATCACTGGAAGCTTTCAAGAAGAAACTGGACGGCCATCTGTCAGAAATGGTGTAGGCTCTACAGCTTGACGAGGGGGTTGGACTAGATGACCTGCAAGGTCCCTTCCAACTCTGTAATTCCGTTCTAACTTGACACCTTTTCTGGTTCCTGCTGATTGTAGCCGATCTATCCATGCAATCACAAACACGCTGCTTGATAATTTGTTTGAAGACTTTCATACCTGTTTAACTGGATAGGTAAAGTAGGCACACCCTCCTAAGCATCTGTCAAACCACCTGGCATCCTTAATAAGGTGAATCCTTTTGAGTGTTTTCATAAATTCTAATGTAAAGACCAAAAAAAAAAAAGTGCCATCCAGTTGCCTGGAGCATGAGATGGCTGGCAAATAAACGTGATAAATAAATAAATATTTAAAAATGTAAGCTGTATAACCTCATGTATCATTTGTTCCCTATGTTGGCCACAGTATAAAAACCCAAGCAATGATTATCCAATTCCTTGGTGCAGGTATGTTAGCTTACTCTGTTTTTAATACGGTAGCAGGGATAAAGAAAAAGGTTCCCCTCGCACATATGTGATACTCGTTCCTGACTCTAGGGGGCAGTGCTCATCTCCGTTTCAAAGCCGAAGAGCCAGCGCTGTCTGAAGACGTCTCTGTGGTCATGTGGCTGGAATGAGTAAACACCAAAGGCACATAGAATGCTGTTCCCTTCCCACCAAAGGTGGTCCCTATTTTTCTCCTTGCATTTTTACATACTTTCGAACTGCTAGGTTGGCAGAAGCTGGGTCAAGTAATGGGAGCTCGCTCCGTTATGCCGCAGTAGGGATTTGAAACACTGAAATGCCGACCTTCTGATCGACAAGCTCGCCGTCTTAGCCACTGAGTCACCGCGTCCGAAAACCATCACAAAGGTAATTTTTTTAAAAAACCAAAAGAGACAACTGTAACTTATTGGATGTAGATGAGGGGTCTCCAACCTTTGCAACTTTAAGTCTAAAGGACTTCGGCTCCCAGAATTCTGCAGCCAGCTTTGCTGTAGATGACATTGTTCCATCCATTCAAGCAAATAAAAATATTTTTTTCCCTAGGATAGCAATGTTCCAATAGTTAAGGAGTTGCCATAAATAAGAGCAGTTCCATCTATTCTCCAAAGCATCTGACTGCAGAACAAGAAGCAATGGGTGGAAACTAATCTCGCCACTCCTGTTCAACACTTATATGAAGCCGCTGGGCGAGATCATCCATGGTTTTGGGGTAGAGTACCACCAGTACGCTGATGACACCCAGTTGTACATCTCTACACCAAACCACCCCAATGATGCTGTTGAGGTGATGTCCCAGTGCCTGGAGGCTGTACGGGCCTGGATGGGGAGTAACAAACTCAGACTCAACCCGTCCAAAACTGAGTGGCTGTGGTTTCCGACGTCCCGGTGCAGTCAGCTCATTCCAACGCTGACCATTGGGGGCGAGTCATTGGCCCCTGTGGAAAGGACACGTAACCTAGGCGTCCTCCTGGATTCCCGGCTGTCCATGGATGACCATGTGACGGCTGTGGCCAGGGGGGATTTTATCCAGCTTCGCCTGGTTCGTCAGCTACGGCCCTTACTTGACAGGCGCGCCCTTCGCACAGTCACTCATGCTCTCGTGACATCCCGTCTGGACTATGGAAATGCTCTCTACATGGGGCTCCTCTTGAGGTGCACCCGAAGGCTACAGTTAGTGCAGAATGCGGCCGCGCGGGGGATCTTGGGAGCCTCATGGCATTCCAATGTAACACCTCTCCTGCGCGAGCTGCACTGGCTGCCTGTGGTCTTTCAGGTGTGCTTCAAGGTGTTGATCATCATCTTTAAAGCGCTCCATGGCACGGGTCCTAGTTATTTGCGAGACCACCTCCTACCCCATACATCCCTCTAACCCAGGGGTCCCCAACCTTTTTTGCACCAGGGACCGGTTTCATTTTAAAGAAAATTCTGTGGACCGGCTGGCCTAGAGGAGGAGGGGGGGCAGGGGGAACAGGCAGCGCATGCGCATGCGGGGGGGGGAGTCGGCTCACTTGGCCGTCTAGGGCAGTGGTAAGCAAACTTATTAGTCAATAGAGCCAAATATCAACAGGACCACAACTGAAATTTCTTTTGAGAGCCAAAAGGTGTGGCCTGTTTTGTGGGAGTGGCTCAGTTGTCATGTGACACCAGTGGGCGTGGCCAACTTAGAAAATGTGGTGAAAATCACTTAACAGTCTTGCTTAGCAACCAAAATTTTGGGCTCAATTGTGGTCATAAGTTCTTTCTTTCTTTCTTTCTTTCTTTCTTTCTTTCTTTCTTTCTTTCTTTCTTTCTTTCTTTCTTTCTTTCTTCCATTTCTGGCTGGTCTTTGGTCTTCTGAAGATGGTAAAAATGGATTTATGGGCACTCGTTATATATAAAGGCAGCCCATGACTCTTTGGGATGCTGGTTTGAATCCAGGAAATGACTCAGAGAATGTGATTCCTTTGAAATGACCACTGGGAGAAAAATAGATCTTTAACCTGGTTAACCAAACAGGTAGCTTGAGGTGGAATTTCAATTTCAATATTCAATTTCAATTTATTAAATTTATAAAGGAAATAGGAAAATAGATTTCTTCCTTTCCTTTCTTTCCTTCCATTGCCTCCCTTCTTTCCTTCCCTCCCTCCTACCCTCCATCCCTCTTTCTTTTTCTTTTTCTTTCCTTCCTTCCTTCTTTCACCTCTCCCTTCCTCCTCCCTCCCCCTTCTTTCCTTCACTCCCTCCCACCCTCCATTTATCTTTCTTTTTCTTTCCTTCCTTTCTTTCCTTTCCTTCCTTCCTTCTTTCACCTCTCCCTTCCTCCTCCCTCCCCCTTCTTTCCTTCACTCCCTCCCACCCTCCATTTATCTTTCTTTTTCTATTTTTCTTTCTTTCTCTTTCTCTGTTTTTTGTCTCTCTCTCTCTGTCTCTCCTCCCTCCACCCATCTCTGTCACTGTGTGTCTCTGTGTGTGTCTGTTTCCCTCTCTCTCTATTTCTGTCTCTCTAAGTCTGCCTCTCTGTGTGTCTGCCATTCTCTCCCTCCCTCCCCCCGGGGAAGCAGCAGAGGGGTCGGCATGTCGGTTGCAGAGGTTATCCCGCAGCGGGCGGGCGAAGGACCCGAGCTGCGGCTATTCTTAAGTGCCGCCAAAGCCATCCGGGCGCTGCACGCCCAGCTCCCTTCCAGCTCCGTGTGCGCCACTGAAGCCGTCCGGGCGCTTAAGATAGCCGCAGCTTGGGTCCTTCGGCCGCCCGCTGCGGGATAACCTTGCCAGCCGACATGCCAGCCTGTCCAGAAAGCCCCGGAAAGTGCAGTGCGCCGCGGTGGCCATCGGAACGAGCTGGTGGAGGCGCGCTCGGCCATCCTCTGCCAGGGGGCTGCTCCCTCCTCCTTGCCGGCCCTGCGGCCCGGTTCCTATGAAGCTGCGGACCGGCACCGGTCCACGGACCGGGGGTTGGGGACCCCTGCTCTAACCGATCCACTCCCACAGAGAGGGCCTGCTCCGGGTGCCAACGGTCGGGCAATGCCGGCTCGCGATGCCTAGGGGAAGGGCCTTCTCTGTGGCGGGCCCTGCCCTCTGGAATGATCTGCCCCCCGATCTTAGGAATATCACAGACCTCCGCCTCTTCCGTCAACAATTAAAAACGCACTTTTTTCGCTTAGCTGGCCTGGCTTAATCTTCCGAGTCCATCTACTGGTTTTAAATTGAATTCGATTTTATTGGGGTTTTAATTGGTTCTAGCACAGGCTGGGTTAATTTAATAAGTTTTTAATATTTATGACATTTTTATTATCGGTATTTTTGTATATGCGTGCTTTTAATTTTTCCTGTGCACCGCCCCGAGTCCCTTTTTGGGAGAGTTGCACGGTATAGAAATTTAATAAAATGAAAAATGAAATGAAAGGAGAGAAGCAACCGAGAAATAAGGAGAAATTTCCTGACAGTGAGAACAACTCATCAGTGGAACGACTTGCCTCCAGACGTTGTAGCAGCTCCATCACTGGAGTCCCAAAGGGGCTTTTTCAAGAGGCAACTGGACTTCCTGGTTTTTCTTTTGAAGAGGTTTCCCTTCTCATCCAAGAAGCTTCTTCAGCTCTGACTGGATGGTGGGGAATGGAAGGATTTATACTCCTTGTAGATGACCTGTTGTCTGCAAGGAATCAGATAGTGGCGAGTTCTGGATCCTGTTGCAACCGGTACGGTGCAATGGGACTGGGCATCCAGCACATGAATGCGTGCAGCACGCATATATGTACTTACCACCCGTGACGCTCCGTGATGCCTGCGTGACCCTCCAGCTGCTCGGCAGAGTGTCGCACAGGTGACCTAGCAATTATAAGAATGTATATTTAAGAATGAATTTGAAAGGAAAAATAAAATAAAAACTTTTTACAAAAAAAATAATAATTCAAACACTTGGCAAGTGACCCACCTTTACGACGGTTGCAGTGTCCCGCGGTCCCATGATCTCCTCTTGCAACCTTCTGACAAGCCAACTCAATGGGAAAACCCGGATTCACTTAACGACTATGTTACAAATATAAATATGAACAAATAAATAAATAAATACTAACTGAACAGCGGCAGTGGTTCTCTTAACAACTGTGGAAGAAAAGGTTGAAAGAGCGGGGGGGGGCAAAACTCAATTAACCACGGTCTTGCTTAGCAACAAATATTTTGGGCTCCATTGAGGTTTGTAAGGCGAGGACCACCAATATTCATCAGAAGCGATCTAAAAAATATAATAGCTATAATAGATCGTTAAACTTTTGACGGATAATCTATGTTTCAAGGATGTTCATGAAAGAATGACAGATGCAGGAGTGGGCTTCAAAAATTTTAGCAAGGGGTTCTCTGCCCAGTTGCTGGGTGGGCGTGGCCATGGTGGGCATCATTTCATTTCATTTCATTTATTAGATTTCTATCCCGCCCTATCTCCCAAAAGAGGGACTCAGGGCGGCGCACAGGGACTTAAAAACCAACAATACAAAAAGTATAAAATTTACAAAATTTAAAACAACTATTAAACCGTTTAACCCGTGCTAAAAGAGACAATCAATTTAAAACCCAAATCTAATAAAATATGGTTGTAGCAGCTATGCCAGGCCAGCCATTCGGAAAAAATAGGTTTTTAAAGACCGGCGGAAGAGGCGAAGGTCGGTGATAGTCCGGAGGTCTGGGGGGAGGTCATTCCAAAGGGCGGGGCCTGCCACAGAGAAGGCTCTTGCCCTGGGCGTCGCCAGCCGGCATTGTCCAGCGGACGGCACCCTAAGGAGGCCCTTCCTGTGGGAGCGGACAGGTCGAATGGAGGTATGCAGTAGAAGATGTTCCTGCAAGTAGCCAGGCCCACTGCCATGGAGTGCTTTAAAGATGGTCACTAAAACCTTGAAACGCACTCGGAAGGCTACCGGCAGCCAGTGCAGCTCGCGCAGGAGAGGTGTTACATGGGAGTATTTTGAAACTCCCAAAATCCCCCGCGCGGCCGCATTCTGCACCACCTGGAGTCTCCGGGTGCATCTCAAGGGCAGCCCCATGTAGAGAGCATTACAGTAGTCCAGGCGCGAAATGACAAGAGCTTGAGTGACTGTCTGTAAGGCGCCACGATCCAGAAAGGGGCGCAACTGGTGTATCAGGTGCACCTGATAGAAGGCCCCCCTGGCCATGGCCGTCAGATGTTCATCTAAGGACAGCCGGGAATCCAGGAGGACACCCAAGTTGCGGGCCCTTTCTGTGGGAGCTAGCTGTTCCCCCCCGATAGCCAGAGATGGAACTAACTGGCGTGACCTAGCTGGCTTCGGGCACCATGCTGGTGGGGCGTTTTCACCATCCCTGGGCTCCAGAGGTCCTCTGGAGGCCAAAAATAGTTATCAAACTTCCGGTAGGCCCGTTTTTCACCTTTCCCAAGCCTCCGGCCGCGCCCTGCTCTACTCTTCATTCAAAATGGCCCGCGCATGGACTCCTGGGAGGGGTGGGAGGGATGGGGCGGGGCCAGCCAGGAGTGGGATTTGGGGGTTCTCCGAACTGCACAGAATCCTAGAGGTTCTCCCGAACCCCTGCGAACCCCCAGGAGCCCATCGCTGGACAGCACCTCTTGCTTGCTGGAGAAATAAGGGAATCAGAAATATTTATTTTATTTTATTTTATTTTATTTTATTTTATTTTATTAAATTTATATCCCGCCCTTCTCCTACAAAAGGGCCCAGGGCGGCGCGCAGGAAAATTAAAAGTCAATACATATATACAAGTACACCATTACTAAAACCCTTATTAAACCTAAGTTACTCTGTGCTAAAAACATTTTAAAAATCCTCTAATTAAAATTTACAGCTAATGAAAAGTTCATATCGGGTGGTTATGCTAGGCCAGCTTGTTGAAATAAATGCGTTTTGAGACGCTGGTGGAAAAGGCGGAGGTCTGTGGTAGTGCGGAGTTCGGGGGGGGCAGGTCGTTCCAGAGGGTTGGGCCCGCCACAGAGAAGGCCCTTCTCCTGGGTGTCGCCAACCGGCATTGCCCGGCCGACGGCACCCGGAGAAGGCCCTCTCTATGGGAGCGGATCGGTCGGAGGGATGTATTGGGTTTTCTTTTCTTTTTATTTTAAAAAAAAAGCATGGATTAGAAGACAGCGAAGGTATTTAAAGTGGAAATCCAAGAGAATAGCCCATCGAAGGGGTTCCTTACCAGATTTACTGTACAAAAGACGCTGGCTGAAGATTTAAAAATGCAAGGGGAACTGCAGATGTTAAACCGAGAGAATGAAGAGGACAATGTCTTTTCATTGGGAAAGAAAGGAAATTGTTAAAGCCACTTGGAAAAAAAGACAAAAGAGCTCGCTGAAGGCTGCAAGAAGTCTGTGTGATGGAATTTTTTTTAAAAAAAAAGAATGTAAGGGGAATCAAATCCTATGACAATAACTGAATTAACTGAAGATTAAAGTTTTTCAGGGGTAGAAGGAAGGAATGTAAAGTTCTCGTATTTGAGCAAGGTTAAAATAAGGCATGTTTCTATGGAACCCTGGCAAACTTTTATGGACTTTTTTTTGCTGAGATCAGGATTGAAAAAAATGATGTCTTAAGGATTTTCTTTAAAATAAGGGAAGAGAGGAGGGGAGAAGAAAGATCTGTAAATTTACAGGAGGAAAAATTGCTACCAAGCTGGTTTATAATTCTTGTGATGAAGATTGAGAAGTCATTCCTTTATATATATTCCTTCCTTCCTTCCTTCCTTCCTTCCTTCCTTCCTTCCTTCCTTCCTTCCTTCCTTCCTTCCTTCCTTCCTTCTGTTGGAATGATTGGGGGGGTCCTTCCTTCCTTCCCTCTCTTTCTTCCTTTCTTTCTTCCTTTCTTCCTTCCTTTCTTCCTTTCTTTCTCCTTCCTTCCCTTCCCCCTTCCTTTCTTCCTTCCTTCCTTCCTTCCTTCCTTCTTTCTCTTTCTTTCTTTCTTTTTTTTCTTTCTTCTTCCTTCCCTCTTTCTATTCCTTTCTTTTTCCCCTTCCTTTCCTTTCCTTTTTCTCTTTCTTTCTTTCTTTCTTTCTTTCTTTCTTTCTTTCTCTCTCTCTTTCTTTCTTTCTTTCTTTCTTTTTCTTTCTTTCTCTTGGCTTTTCCTTCTTTCTCTCCCCTTCCTTCCTTCCCTCCCTTCCTTCTTTCTCCTTCCCTCCTTTCCTCTGTGCTTACTTCATAACAGTTTTTATTACTGTAATTAAAATCCTCATTTTCTTAGAAGGCAGTAACTAGACTTTCCACCATTTCGTTCCCAGCGGTATGCTATATCCTCCTCCTTCCATATATGTTGGGATGAAACTTAATAAAGAGGCATACAAGAATCCAGCAACTTCTTTAACTTATTGGGGAGCAATTTCACCAACTGCTGTACGTTACATCCAAGTTCTGCTTATAATAACCGATTTTCCAATTTCTTGTCCATCTTTCTCCTACCTTTTCAGACAGACGTACATATTTCTTCTCACTCTAGTAGTGGCCTGATGTAGTAATAGGTGACCAGGTGAGAATTAATTTTCATACAGTAGTTGGGCTGAAAAAGAATGACTGGCCCCAAATCACCCCAAATCAGCTTTGTGGATGTATCAGGATTTTGTCAAAGGATATAGCAAAAGGATGAAATAATCAAAGTTAAACATATGGTCCAGTGGCGGGTTTCAAAACTTTTTAGAACCTCTTCTGTAGGTGTGGCCTGCTTTGTGGGAGTGGCTTGCTGGCCATGTGACTGGGTGGGAGTGGCTTGCCGGTCATGTGACCAGGTGGGAGTGGCCAACTTGTAAAATGTGGTGAAACTCACTTAACAACGCTCTTGCTTAGCAACCAAAATGTTGGCTCAGGAACTCTGGCATTTGAAGCATGCAAGTCTTAAAGCTGTCAAGTTACAAGACCCTCGCACCCTCTAACCCTTTAGGGGAAAAAAACCCAGGGGTGTTCAAACTTGACAGCTTTAAGACTTGTGGACTTCAACTCCCAGAATTCCTCCTCCAGTCATGTTGGCTCAGGAACTCTGGCATTTGAAGCACACGAGTCTTAAAGCTGTCAAGTTACAAGACCCTCGCACCCCCTAATCCTTTAGGAAAAAAAATACCCCAGGGGTGTTCAAACTTGACAGCTTTAAGACTCGTGGACTTCAACTCCCAGAATTCCTCCTCTCGCTCTTCCTCTTGATGATGGGCGGACGGGGGGGGGAGGGATCTGGAACCGGTTCTAAATGGCCCTGTAGATTTGTGGAACTTGTTCTCTAGAAGAGCTTAGAACTGGCAGGAACCCATCCCTGATATGGTCCCTATAGGGGCCAGTAATGTCACGCTGACAATATCACTATATCCAGAAATGCCTCCATTGGTATCCAAAGAGGTCTCTTATATACTGTATACTCATATATAAATTTATAAAATAAATAACATATATTCTGTATGTTGTATAAATAAATAATTTTATATACAGGTAATCTCCAACTTTAGCAGACATTCGAAGTTACAAAACCGCTGGGAAAAAATAAACTGATGATCAATCCTCGCGCTTATGACCATGCCAGCATCCTTGTGTTCACATGATCAAAATTTGGGTTCTTGGCAACTGATATGTATTTATGACCATTGCAGAGCCCTGGGGTCATGGGATCACCATTTATAATCTTCCCAGCAAGCAGAATCATTAAGCCAGATTAGCTTAATGGCTGCATGATTCACTTAGGAACTGATTCACTTAACAGCTGTGGCAAAAAAGATCATAAAATAAGCAGAGGTTCACTTATCAATCACTTTGTTTGGCAATGAACGTTCTGGTCTTAATAAATTGAGGATTACCTGCTTTTAAGAGTTTGTATTGTTTTTGTAATGGTTTTTTAATGATGCCTGTGCGCCGTCCTGGGTTCTAACAAGGAGAAGGGCGGGGTATAAATTTGATTAAAAAAAACAAAACCTAGTATTCATTAACATAAAGAAGGTTCCCCTCGTACATACGTGCTAGTCATTTCCAACTCATCTCTGTTTCAAAGCCGAAGAGCCAGCGCTGTCCGAAGACGTCTCCGTGGTCATGTGGTCAGCATGACTAAATACCGAAGGTGCACGGAACGCTGTTCCCTTCCCACCAAAGGTGGTCCCTATTTTTCTACTTGCATTTTTTAAGTGCTTTCGAACTGCTAGGTTAGCAGAAACTGGGACAAGTCACGGGAGCTCACTCCATTATGCAGCGCTAGGGATTCGAACCACGAACTGCCGATCTTTCTGATCAACAAGCTCAGCTTCTTAGCCGCTGAGCCACCGCGTCCCTGATCCATTAACATAGGTACCCATTAACTTTCACTATTCCCAGTTTAAAGAATATGTTATTATTCACAATAATTACAGGTGTTATCTATTTAACATCTTGTGTATTATTTCCAGGTTTTAAAGGCATTTAAAAAAAAAAACATCGAGGCTTCAATCCTTCGGCATTTACAGAAATGTAAAAGAAACCTGCCCCTTTCATCGGACTTTTAATGGGCGATTAAAATAAAGATTAATTTTAATTTATGTTTTTAAGTTTAAGGAATTGCTGGGCTTTTTTTTTTTTATCCCTGTGATTTTGCAGCAACCTCAAGTACCTGCCTCAGCAGGATGATACAATATTAATTGAAACGAATGAATAAGCAGCCTAATACTCTGTTGAAATGAAAGCATAATAATATTGTAGGTTCCAAACTGTATTAAATAAATCAACAAATCAATCATCTTTACAATTTGCACCACTTTAGCAGTGTGGTTTTGTCATAATTAAACACTTCCAGCCCCTCCCAATATTAAACACTTAAGAAAAAGCAAGGAAATAATTCCTTAGATAATAAGGTATAAGCATGCTAACAGCAAACAGCTCGTGCTGAATAAAGCATCAATTTTCTGTCAAAAAACAGTGTATTTCTTCAAACAGCAGCTCAGAAGATTTGGACCAGTGGTGGGTTTCTGGTGAACTTTAGAGAACCGGTGAGAGGGGGTTCCACTGGCGTACCTGGAAGTAAATCTGGCCCACCGCTGCCAGTGACCCAATGGGAAGGAAAGGAAAGGAAAGGAAAGAAGGAAGAAAGAAAGAAAGAAAGAAAGAAAGAAAGAAAGAAAGAAAGAAAGAAAGAAAGAAAGAAAGAAAGAAAGAAAGAAAGAAAGAAAGAAAGAAAGAAAGAAAGAATTTATCATCACAATTGAGTCCAAAATTTTGGTTGCTAAGCAAGAGTGTTGTTAAATGAGTTTCACCACATTTTAAAAGGTGGCCACTCCCACCCTGTCACATGACTGCCAAGCCACGCCCACAAAATAGGCCACACCTACAGAGTAGGTTCTAAAAAATTTGAAACCCACCCCTGATTTGGACTTCCCCAGTTATGATCTGGGTAGACTCCATGAAAACAAAACTCAGGGGAAGAAATCAAGAAGGACATGACAGCAGTCTTCCAATATTTGAGGAGCTGCCACAGAGAGGAAGGGGTCAAGCTATTTTCCAAAGCACCTGAAGGTCAGACAAGGAATCATGGATGGAAACTGACCAAGGAGAGATTCAACCTAGAAATAAGGAGAAGTTTTCTGACAGTGAGAGCAATCAACCCATGGAAGAGAAGTTGCCTTCGGAAGTTGTGGAAACTTCATCACTGGAGGCTTTCAAGAAGAGACTGGACTGCCATCTGTCAGAAATGGTGTGGGATCGCCTGCTTGGCCAGGGGGTTGGACTAGATGACCATCCAACTCTGTTAATCTGCAAGAGGGGTCAACCTGTTCCCCAAAGCAGCTGAAGGCAGGACAAGAAGCAACGGATGGAAGATCATTAAAGAGAGATCCAACCTAGAACAAAGCAGAAATATCTGTTTTGGTCGCCACGATGTCGAAAAGACGTGGAGACTCTAGAAAGAGTGCAGAGAAAAGCAACAAAGATGGTTAGGGGACTGGAGGCTAAAACATAGGAAGGAACGGTTGCAGGAACTGGGTATGTCTAGTTTAATAGAAAGAAGGACCAGGGGAGACATGATAGCACTCTTCCGATATCTCAGAGGGTTGCCACAAAGAAGAGGGAGTCAAACTATTCTCCAAGGCACCTGAGGGCACAACAAGAAGCAATGGGTGGAAACTCATCAAGGAGAGAAGCAACTTAGAACTGAGGAGAAATTTCCTGACAGTGAGAACAATTAACCAGTGGAACAGAAGTTGCTTCCAGAAGTTGTGAATGCCCCAACACTGGAAGTCTTTAAGAAGATGTTGGATAGGGCTTCCTCCCTAGGCAGGGGGTTGGACTAGACGTCACTTCCAACTCTGCTATTGTATTGTATTGTATTGTATCCTGAGAATAATTGTCAGGGACTTCCTAACAGCCAGGACAATTAACCAGTGGACCAACTCACCTCCAGAAATCGTCACTGGATGTTCTTAAGAAGAGCCTAGACGAGTGATGGCTAACCTTTTTCTAAAGGTGTGCCAAAATTGAGTGTGTGCGCGCTATTGCGTGAGCACACGTGCCCACCCACCTGGGCATGCTCACATGATACACCCCCCTCCCGGTGTATGTGCAGGAAAGCCTCCGGAACCTGGGGAGGGTGAACACAGCCTCCCTTGGCCCTCCAGAAGGGCAAAAATGAGTGGAGAGCTGCCATGCCTGCAAGTATGGTTCCGCATGCCACCTGTGGCACGTGTGCCATAGGTTTGCCATCATGGGTCTAGACAGTCACTTATCTGGATTATATAGGTTCTCCTGCTTGAGCAAGGGGCTGGACTAGAAGACCACCAAGGTCCCTTCCAGCTCATTCATTCATTCATTCATTCTGTTAATCAAGGAGAGAAGCAACCTGGGATTAAGGAGAAACTTCTTAACAGCAAGGACAATTACCAGTGGAACAGCCTGCCTCCAGAAGTTGTGAGTGCTTCATCACAGGAGGTTTTTAGGAAGAGACTGGACAGCCATTTGTCTGAAATGATGTAGGTTCTCCGGCTTGAGCAGGGGGTCAGACTAGAAGATCTCCAAGATCCCTTCCAGCTCTATTTTGATTGATTCATTGCTTTGAAGATGTCCAACTGGATGGGCTGCTGATGAATCCACGCAGCAACGTCAAGAGTTGTTGCAGATTTTAGCTGGTTAAAGTTATCTTTTTTTGGGGAGGGATTAAAAAAAATGGGGGCTATCACCTTAAAGGTAGTCCTCAACTTATAACAAGTCTCTTAGTGACTATTCAAAGTTACAACAGACCTCCAAAAGATACTTACGACCTGGTTGGCCATAAATACATAAATAAAGATCATTAAGTCCATGAGGATGCTGGGTTGGTTGCAAGTGCGAGGACCAGATGCAAGTCCTTTTTTCCAGTGCTTTGGACGGTCACTAAACAAATGGCTGAAAGTTGAGGACTACCTGTGTAGAGATGGCCATTGAAAAAGATGCTCATATACAGAGTATTTCTCACCCAGGTATCCCCAGTGCTGCATTTCCTGATTTAGGCAATTGAAAGATGGATGGACTGTGAAAATATAATGAAAAGATAGGCACATTTCATCATATCTGGTGGACTTGTGCTAAAACAAGAAAATTGGGGGCAAAGATACATAAGTGGCTAGAAAAGATGATACGGAAACATGTAGATTTTAAACCTGAATTGTTTTTATTAGGTATAATACCAGGAAAAAAATGATAAGAGAAGTAGGTATTTAATATTACACGTTTTAACAGCATGAGGATTATATTTGCACAATACTAGAAAAAAAGAAGATACACTGTGAGATGAAGCAAGATATTAGATTGTGCAAAAATGGACAAATTTGACATTAAAAATTAAACAGAAAGAAGATGCAGATTATTATCAAACGGAATCTATTTTACCAGTGGCTGGAAAAAAGAGGTGCAGACTAAGAATGTAAATGTATAATGATTAAGCAATAATTACCCAGACAAAACCATGTTCATTAAGCACTAAGAAATGTATTTAATACAAAACCAATAAAAAGAAAGAAAGATGGATAGATGGACTGCAAGTCCCAGAATTCTCTGTCCGGCATTGGAATTCTGGGATTTAGAATTCACTATTCTTCAGGTTGCCCAGTGGACAAACCCAGAGAATTGGGGATAAAATGCAATTTTGCTGGGCAAGAAAAATGTACAGAAATTGTAATTTTGCAATTAGGAGGCTGTGACCTCCCAGAATTTCACAAGCAGCCTGGGGAATTCTGGGACTTGTAGTCCGCCTATCTCAAGAGTTGCTCAGCGGAGAATTCCTGCCTCGGGTTACAAAACTACAAATTCTGCAAAGAGGGAAAAAACCCATATATAGAAAATGGGATTTTTATTTTTTTTTGCCAGGAGGGCTATAATTCCCCAGAATTCCCTAGGCAGCCTGGGGAATTCTGGGACTTGTAGTCTGCCCCATCTCAAGGAAGGAAGCAAGCTGAAAGGGAAAGTGCGAGACCGGGAAGGTATTTTTTTTTCTTTTGAAACATTTTGCTAAAAGAATCTTTTTTTCTTAGTAAAACTAAAGCTTTTAATCTTGAAATAAGCGGCGGAATCAATCTAATATGCTTTGAACTGGGAGGTTTCCTTTTTTCCCCCTTATTATTCTGTAAGTGTGAAGCGTCAGTAAGAAGGGTTTTTTTTCTCTTTGAAAATGATTGGACTATTTCTTTTCCTTTTATTTTTTTTGTTACTTAAAATCTTGAATTTGGGATTATTTTTAAAATTCTTCCTATGACTTACACCTCAAAAGTTGCACGGCGGAGAAATCCTGCCTCGGGTTACAAAACTACAAATTCTGCAGAGAGGGAAAACCCCATATATAGAAAATGGGATTTGTTTTTTTTTGCCAGGAGGGTTATAATCCCCCAGAATTCCCTAGGCAGCCTGGGGAATTCTGGGATTTGCAGTTCCCCGATCTCAAGAGTTGCACAGCGGAGAAATCCTGCCTCCGGTTACAAAACTATAAATTTTGCAGAGGGAAAAACCCCATATATAGAAGATGGGATTTTTTTTTGCCAGGAGGTTTTTAATCCCCCAGAATTCCCTAGGCAGCCTGGGGAATTCTAGGATTTGCAGTCCGCCCATCTGTGAATGATTCAGCGGAGAATTCCTGCCTCGGGTTACAAAACTACAAATTTTGCAAAGAGGGGAAAACCCCATATATAGAAAATACATGCCTGGAGAACTATAATCCCCCCACCCAGAATTCTCTAGGCAGCCTGGGGAATTCTGGGACTTGTAGTCCACCCATCTCTGAATTCCTCAGTAGAGAATTCCTGTCTCGGTTTACAAAACTATAAATTTTGCAAAGAGGGAAACAAAACCCCATATAAAAATTTGGATTTGACCAGGAGAACTATAGTCTCCCAGAATTCCTTAGGCAGCCTGGGGAATTCTGGGACTTGTAGTTCTCCCATCTATGAATGACTCAGGGGAGAATTCCTGTCTCGGGTTACAAAACTAGAACTGTAACCAACAAAACCCCATATATAGAAAATACATACCAGGAGAACTATAATCCCCCCCACACAGAATTCCCTAGGCAGCCTGGGGAATTCTGGGATTTGTAGTCTGCCCATCTCAAGAGTTGCACAGCGGAGAAATCCTGCCTGCGGTTACAAAACTATAAATTTTGCAGAGGGAAAAACCCCATATATAGAAAATGGGATTTTTTTTGCCAGGAGGGCCAGTTGCGCCCCCTATTGGATCGGGATGCCCTTCGCACAGTCACTTATGCCCTCGTGACATCCCGACTGGACTATTGCAACTCTCTCTACATGGGGCTCCCCTTGAGGTGCACCCGGAGACTTCAGATGGTCCAGAATGCAGCCGCGCGAGCAATTATGGGAACCTCCAGGTTTACCCACATAACACCGCTCTTGCGCGAGCTGCACTGGCTGCCTGTCGTCTTCCGGGTGCGCTTCAAGGTATTAGTCATCATCTTTAAAGCGCTCCATAGCTCGGGACCTAGCTATCTGCGGGATCGGATCCTGCCTCACACATCCTCACGGCCGATTCGCTCCCACAGAGAGGGACTTCTCCGGGTGCCGTCCACTAGACTTTGTCAGCGGGCGACACCCAGGGGAAGAGCTCTCTCTGTGGCGGGCCCAGCCCTCTGGAACGACCTTCCCCCCGACATTAGAACAACCACGGACTTCCGCTCCTTCCGTCTAAAATTAAAAACGCATCTTTTCTGCTTGGCCGGCCTAGGATAGTCTCTCTTCTATGGGGTTTTTAGTTACTTATAATTGGGAATTTTAGTATTTTAATGGGGAATTTTTTAGCACAGGTATATGTTTAATTTGTTTTTAATGTGTTTGTATATTTATTGTTTTATTTTTTCCCTGTGCACCGCTCCGAGTCCCTATGGGGAGAGGGAGCGGTCTACAAATTATTATTATTATTATTATTATTATTATTATTATTATTATTATTATTATTATTATTATTATTATTATTATTATTATTATTATTATTATTATTATTATTATTATTATTATTATTATTATTATTATTATTATTATTAATCCCCAGAATTCCCTAGGCAGACTGGGGAATTCTGGGACTTGCAGTCCGCCCATCTCCAGAGTCGCTCAGCGGAGAAATCCTGCCTCGGGTTACAAAACTACAAATTTTGCAAAGAGGAGGGGGGAGAAAATAAAAACGGTAAAAAGAAAATGGGATTTGGACAGCAGGACTGCGGTCCCTCTGTCTCTCTCCCCCCCCCCCCCACCACCAAAAGCAACCTCCGGCTCGGCCGCTGGGGGCGCAGGGAGCGAAGGCGACAGACGGGGGCGCTGTGGAGCAAAAAGCCGCCCCACTCGCAACCGGCGGCAACGGCAGCAGCAGCAGCAGCAAACAACGCACCGACTCGGCGGGCACAGCGGCGGCTCCTCTCCGGCGGGGATGCGGCGGCGCTGATCGCTTTCCCACCCCCCCACCTCCCCCTCCTCCCTTCGGCCGCGCAGGAGAGCCGGGCGGCGGGGGGCTTCGGATTTCCCCCCCCCTGCAAAAAAAAAAAAAAGGGGACCCCCCCCCCCTCCTTTCCTTCCCTTCCCTGGCCTCGATCGTCCAGCGGGCGCAAGGCGGGGGATCGGCGCAGGGGAGCGAGCTTGGCAAGCGGGGCGTCTCTTGGGCTTCCCTATTTCTCCTCCCCTCCCCAGAAAGGGAGATACCCCTCCTTTTTCCTCTCCACTCCCCCTTTTCTCCTCCTCCTCCTCTCCTTTTTCCCCTTCCTCCCATTTTTTCCTTCCTTCCTTCTTTCTTTCTTTTCTTTTTTTTCTTTTTGCACGCTCCTTTTGCATTTATTATTTTATTTTATTTTTTTGCAAAGCGGGCATCCTCGCCTCGATCCCCCTCCCCTTGCAATAATTGCATCTTGCAATTCTTTTGGGATTGCAATATAGATCTTTCTGGCTATTTTTTTTTTAAAAAAAATTCTTCTTCCTTGTTTTGGGGGTCCAGACCCCCCCCCTTTTTTTTCCCTCCCCTTCTTCTCTCTCCCTCCCTCTTGCAAAAGCAAAAAAAAAAAAAGAAGCCAGCAATCTCGGTCGCCTTATTTGGAGAGGCGCCATTTTTCCCCTGGCTGGAACCTCGGCGGCTTTTTCTCTCTCTCTCTCGCTCTCTCTCTCGCGCTCCCGGTTTCGGGCGGCGACTGCCTCGCCTCCGCCCGGCGCCTTCCTCGCGCGCCCTCCCCCGGCTGACAGCTCCGAAACCGCCGCCGCCGCCGCTGCTGAGCCATGGCCCCGGCGCCCCTCCGGCACCCCGGACAAGCGCTGGGCTACTTCGGGGGGCTCCCGCGAGGGGCCTGGGTCGGGATCTGAGCCCCGGTGGGTTGGGTTGGTTTTTTTTTTCCCCACTCCCCCTCTCCCGCCGATCCTGCCAGCTTTACGCCGATCCTTCCCCCTCGCCAGCCGCGATCCCCGGACTCTTAGCGGCGCTCGGACGACGGGAGAAGGGAGAGAGAGGAGGAGGAGGAGAAGAGAGAGCGCGGGAGGCGCCGGAGGAGATGGGTGAGTTGCTGCTCGCGATCCTATAAGCACCCCTGGGTGGGTGGGTGGGTGGGAGGCTTCGGGGAAGAGTGGGGGAGGGGGTCAACGATATGGAGGGTGGAGGAAACGGAGGTGCGCGCGATCCTGAACCCTTCACCCCCCCCTCCTGGGTGGGTTGGGGGATGCTTTAGGGAAGGGTGGGAGGGAGGAGGAAACGAGGAGGTGGGGGGGAGTGCTGCACGCGATCCTAAACGCTTGGGGTGGGTGGGGGGTTGTTTTGGGGAAGGGGGTCAACGATATGGAGGGTGGAGGAAATGAGGTGGCGGGAATGCTGCACCCGATCCTAAACCCTTGGGGTGGGTGGGGGGTTGTTTTGGGGAAGGGGGTTCAAGTCGACTTGGAGGGTGGAGGAAACGGAGGTGGGGGAGTGCTGATTGCGATCCTGAAACACCCCCCCTCCCCCCCAGGTAGGTGCCCTCGGTAGGTGGGTGGGATGTTTTGGGGAAGGGGATCAAGTCGACTTGGAAGGTGGGGGAGTGCTGCACGGGATCCTCACCCCCTGGGTGGGATGCTTTGGGGAGGGTGTCAGTCGGCTTGGAGGGAGGGGGTGGTAGGGGAGTGCTTCACCGGATCCTCACCCTCCTGGGTGGGATGTTTTAGGGGCTGTCAGTCAGCTTGGAGGGTGGAAGAGGAGGTGGGGGAGTCCTGCACACGATCCTCACCCCCTGGGTGGGATGTTTTGGAGGGGGTCAGTCACCTTGGAGGGAGGAGGTGGTAGGGGGATTTTGCATGTGATCCTCACCCCCTGGGTGGGATGTTTTGGGGGGGTGTCAATCACCTTGGAGGGTAGAGGAAGTGGTAGGGGAGTGCTGCACGCAATCCTTACCCCCCCATGGGTGGGTAGATAGGTGGGATGTTTCAGTGAAGGGAGTCAAGTCGACTTGGAGGGTGGATGAAGCGGAGGAGGAGTTGGGTGAGTGCTCCACGCGATCCTAACCCCCATGGGTGGAATGTTTTGGAGCAGGGGGGTCAGTCAACTTGGAGGGTGTAGGAAACGGAAGTGGGTGAGTGTTGCATGCGATGCTCACCACCTTTGGGTAGGTGGGTGGGATATTGAGGGGGGGTGTCAAGTCGACTTGGAGAGAGGCGAAAGCTGCACGCGATCCTGACCCCCTGGGTGGGATGGTTTGGGGGAAGGGGGGTGTCCATCAACTTGGAAGGGTTGGGGGGGCGGAAACCGGGCGCAGGAGGAGAGGGGTGTAGTGCTGCTGCATGCGATCCTGACCCCTGACCCCTGGATAGATGGTTGGGGTTGGGGAGGGCAGTTGGCTTTTGGGGGTGTGAGGGAAACCGGGCGCAGGGGGAGATGGGTGAGTGCTGCACGCAATCCTGACCGGTGGAAGGAGGGGTGCTTTTGGGGTGTGTGTGTGTGTGTATGTGATCAAAAGAAGGGGATCCACCGGGTGAGGATTCCCCAGCCTGCAAAGTTAGAAAGGAAGGGGGAAACATAATCATAATAAAAGCCAGAGAGTTCCTTTTGGGGGAAGGGGCAGAAAGTGTAATGTTTGCCCAGTTTAGAAGAAGAGTGGGGGGACGTGGGAGGCAGAGGATCAGGGAAAGGGAATCCCATCCTGCTTCTGATCCTGTGGCCGGGAGGATCCTGTTGCGGAGGGTCTCCCCCCCCTTCCGTCCAGGTAGCGTTTGCCTGGTTTGCAAGGAGAAAAGTGGGGGGACGTGGGAGGCAGAGGATGAGGGAAAGGGAATCCCGTCCTGCTTCTGATCCTGTGGCCGGGAGGATCCTGTTGCGGAGGGTCCCCCCCTCCGTCCAGGTGAGCGCCAAGCGGCCAGGAGTAAGTTGGAAGGGAATTGGGGAGGGGGCCCTTCTTCAAACCTGGGTGGGTTGGGGAAGGGGCATCCGGTCCTCTCTGGGGGAAGGCTGGGTGGGGAGGAGGACGTCGAAGGGGCTTCCTTGGGATGAAGCCCAGTTGCCAAAGGGGGAGTTGTCTTTTGCAAAAGCGCCTTCCCATTGTGCCCGCCTGGGGCTGGCCAGGCTGTTACTCGCGAGGAAGCCCATCCGCGTCCTGGAAGTGTCTTCCTTCCCTTCCTTTACCCACCCCTGGAGAAAGCCACCTCCCTTCCCCAATAAGGGGGATCTGCATGTGCCCTGCTGCACGGCGCTCTCTCCTTGTGTGTGTGTGTGTGTGTGTTTGTGCGTGCCTGAGTGTGCGTAAAGGGGCAGCCTCTTGCGTGTCAGAGGTGTGCAAAATGGCATTTCCGCCTCGGTCTCACCTTCCTGCTTGAATGTCAAGGCGAGGAAGGAGAGAGAGAGAGAGAGAGAGAGAGAAGGCGAGGTGGCCTCCCTCCTTTCTTCCTCCTCTCCCTCCCCCCCCCCAAATTACAACCCAGGTCCCGATTTTTTTTGGGGGGGGAGAGGGAGTTAGTGGTGGTACCATTCTCATGTTCCCAGCCAGATCTGGGTTCCCCCTTTCCCCCCCCCATCGCGCGATGATGAACGCAAAGCGATTTTTGCAAAAAATCTGGGGCCCAGCTGCTGTTTTGACATTGGTGAAAGGACATCAGCAGCCAGTGGAGCTTGCAGTGATAAACAAGGGCTGAGGTGTGTGTGTGTGTATGTGTGTGTTTGTGGTTGTGCACCCAGAGCAAAAAAAAAAGCCTTTGGAAAAATGCACAATGCAGCGTTGTTGATTTTCCTGCAACACCTCTCTCTCTCTCTCTCTCTCTCTCTCGATATATCTGACCGCCAAGGCGTCCGAGGGGAAATCCTTCCAGCTTCCGTGCTGCTCCTTGACTTGAAACACCCAGCACCCCAAATCACACACACACACACACACACACACACACACACACACACACACAACATCCTCCTTTTGCATCTTTCCCCTCCTTTCCTTCTGTTTTTTTTCTTTTCTCTTTGTGGGGAAGAAAGCAAAAAGGCGAAGCAGAATGTGGGGGGAAAAAAGAGAGCTTGTAATGTGTCAGGTGTGTAGTAGGTGTGCCAGGGAAGGGAGAGGAAGTGGGTGTTACAATCTGTGTGTGTGTGTTTGTGTGTATGTCTCCCCAGTTTCTCCCTTCTTGCTTTATTCTCTCTCTCTCTCTCTGTGTCTCTCTCTGTCGATGTTTTTGGTTGAAAAGACTGTGCACAATTTTCATGGCGGGTAAAAAAAACCCGGGTTCGATTGAAATGCAAATCTCGCGTTTGGGTTTGGGGGGGTGGGGGGGTTTGCTCCTTTTTTTTTGGGGACTCCAACCAGAGATGTTTGGGATGGGTGGCCGGGGGTGGTGGTGGTGGTCCTCCGTCCCATAAGTAGCTGGAAGGAAGGATGTGTTGCGTTGTGTTGAAGGACAAGAAAAATTCCTTTAGAGCTTGGTGCATGTGGGATTGCATTTTATTTTCCTGCCCCTGGCTGTACGATTTCTGTTGTGGTCACGCTGCTTCTTGTAGACAGTGTAGGCTTGTTGTCTTGACGTGCTGCTGGTGGCAACACTTACTGTTTTAGGGAGTCGGGCAAAATACACCCACCCACCCCAATGGCTGGGAAATTTGCCCCATCAAGAAGAGAGCACCAAAAAAACCATGTGGGTTTATTTATTTATCTTTTAAAAAAAAAATATTATTATTTTGAGAGAGTCGCGAGAAGTAACATCTTCAGGAAACGTGTCCTTGCTGCCTCCACCCCTCTGCAGAAGTTAACACCATCTCCTCCCACAACACCACAAGAGCAAAGAGAAACTCTACATAGAGGAGCTGGGAAATCCTGTTGTGTCATGTTTAGCATGCGGTCTAACACGTAGGGGATTTCTCTGGGGCTGTAAGTCGAGGGGCGGAGTTGAGGGGTGTGAAGAGTTTGAGGAAGGGCTGGTGGGAATCAGAAAGCTTGGGGGGGGGGCGTGAGCAAGAGGGGTAGAGATCTGGATCATTTGCAGAGGACCAGGTCATGGCTTCTGTTGGAAGCTCTCCCGCATCAGGGCAAGGTTCATCCTTGGTGTGTCTCTTTCTCCTTCCAAGAGAAACCGCACAGAAGTTGTGGGTGGGTGTAGGGACGTGTTTATGGCGGCTCCAAACCAGCTAGACTCCATCCTTCAAGAGAAGGGAGGGAGCCAGGCTCGTCTTCCAGAAGTACATCGTCTCTTCCATCTTTTAGCTTTTGTATTTTTGCAGTAACGGAATAACAGAGTTGGACGGGAACCTGGAGGTCTTCTAGTCCACCCCAACCCCCTGCTTAAGCAGGAGACCCTATGCCATTTCAGACAAATGGTTGTCCAGTCTCTTCTTAAAAAAAAAACTCCAGTAATGGAGCACCCACAACTTCTGGAGGGAAGTCGTTCCACCGATTAATTATTCTCGCTGTTAGGAAATTTTCTTTGTAGTACTAGGTTGGATCTCTCCTTGATTCATTTCCATCCGTTGCTTCTGGTTCTGCCTTCAGTGTTTTATTGATAGAGCTTTATCTTTTTCATATTGTAAGCAGCACACGGCACATGCTGTAGCACGTGTGCTAAGACGGGGCAGCCAATAAATTTAATAAACAAAACAATAAAAATAACAAACAAACAGGTTACGGAGAACTTGTCAGCAGGAAACATACGGGGGGGGGCAGATGTTCTCTCTCCATTCCTGACAGTCTGAGGTTTGTTCAGAATAGAGTTGGAAGGCACCATGGAGGTCTTCTAGTCCAACCCCCTGCTCAAGCAGGAGACCCTATACCATTTCAGACAAAATGGTTTGTTCAACCTCTTCTGAAAAAAAAACTTCCAGTGTTGGGGCATTCACAACTTCTGGAGGCAACTTCTGTTCCACTGGTTAATTGTCCTTCCTGTTAGGAAGTTTCTCCTCAGTTCTAAGTTGCTTCTCTCCTTGATTAGTTTCCACCCATTGCTTCTTGTCCTGCCTTCAGGTGCTTTGGAAGATAGTTTGACTCCCTCTTCTTTGTGGCAGCCCTTCAAATACCGGAATGCTGCTATCATGTCTCCCCTGGTCCTTCTTTTCTCTAGACCCGTAAAGGTGAACCTATGGCATGCGTGCCACAGATGTACTGGATGCCGTATTCCAGGTGTGGGTGTTGGATAGACTCACAAAATGCTAGAGATGGAGGCAGCCATAGAGGAGATTAAAACACGGGTTGCGCAACGTTTATGCACCAGAGACAAGTTTCCTTGTGTGTCCAATCACACTTGGCCAATAAAGAATTCTATTCCATTCCCAACTTGGCTCTTGTGTACGTTGACAGCAGAGAAATTATTTCATGCACAAAAGTGAAAGGACACTTCGATTCCCACCATGGACGAATGGCTGCAGAAGCTGATGGAGTTAGCAGAAATAGTTAAATTGACGATCCAAGAAAAAATAATAAAATAGTTTTGTTTCTACTGGGAAACCGCTTCTGGACTTTGTGTTCGAGGTGGGGGAAAAAATGAAAGTTTGATTTTGGTTTGTTGATATAGAAATGGTTGGTTTATACGGCTATGTATAAGTAGAAAGTTGAGGTTTGATGTTACTATCTTATTTTACTGCCCCAAAGTCAACACATTTTCCGTTCTTTCTCCCTTCTTTTCTGCACTTTTCCCTTCTCGTTTCCCTCTCCTGTTTTTCCTACTATTTGTATTTGCACTTTTGTATTTGATGCTATTAAACCTGTGATGGCAAACCTATGACATGTGTGCCCAAAGTGGCACGCAAAGCCATGTTGCTCGGCACGCGGACCTTGCCTGTTTGTCTTCCAGGTTTCTTGCGCCCATCAGCTGTCCTTCACACGTGCAGCAGTGCCAAAAAACCAGCCTGCGCATGCATGCTGGACAGCTGATCGTTGGGCGCACATGCACACTAAAACCTGGAAGTTCAGCTTTTCCGGTGCGCGGCCCTGATGATGTACGTGCCAGTGGTGGATTTCTACTGGTTTGGATGAACTGGTGGTGGTTTGGTGGCCTGGGTCGCTGGGTCGCTGGATCCAGGCCTGCCACGCCCCCAAACCAGTTCCCTGGGCGGCGCCGTCAGCGCCGCCATCTTGTTTTTCGGTTCTGCACATGCGCAGAACATTTATAATTGCACTGCACAATGCGTGCATACATGCAGTAGTAGCTGCCGGAATCCACTCCTGGTGTGTGCGCATGTGTGACATTTCCGCAACACCTTCGGGGCACTTGCTGGGGAAAAGCCCTTCCTTTGGACGAAACAGGGACTTTGCGATGTCCCTGTGGTCAGCAAAGCTCCAGCTTCGTCTTTGCTGTCCCTTCAGGACAGTTTAGGTCCAGTAGACCGTCCAGCGGCAAAAGAATCCACGATGATCTTGGAGCAGCAGGATCAAACGTGGTATCGTTGCGACGCAGGCTCCGCCTTCTCCTGTCCCCAATTTTTTTTCTAACGTCGAACGGGGAAGGTGTTTTCATTTAACTGCAAGACGTGAAGCAGGAATGGACGGGCGTTGTAAGGAGTGGAGACAACACAGTGCGAAGGGGCATTGTGTGTTTGTGTGTGTGGTGGTGGGGAAACCCTCCGTGCCTTGCCTTATATGTGCATTTGTGGAGTTTGAAAGGACCTTCCCAGGCAGCGAAATGATGAGCTTTCTTAGCCGTCTTGCTAGGATGGGTGGGTGGGGAGAGGGAAAGTAACTTGATCCTTTTCATGTTGACCCATGGATATAGCAGGGGTGGGGTTGGGGGGGTTGAAGAACAACCTCAGAGCTGACCACCTTTAGGGGCATCTTCATTAAGTTGAAGTTTATTGGATTTATATCCCGCCCTATCTCCCCGAAGGGACTCAGGGCGGTGCACAGGTAAATATTAAAAACAATACAAAAATACAATATAACTACAATACAAATATATTAAATTTAAACCTGTGCTAAAAACATCCTTAAAACCCATTATGAGGAACCCGCTGGAGATGGCCTTACGGACGGCTTGGCATTTAACAGATGAACAGAGTTGGAAGGGACCTTGCAGGTCATCTAGTCCAACCCCCTGCCCAAGCAGGAGACCCTATATCTGCCTCTACCTAGGATCGAACTCACAACCTTTAACAGGTTAACAAGAGTTGGAAAGGACCTTGCAGGCCATCTAGTCCAACCCCCTGCCCAAGCAGGAGACCCTACATCTGCCTCTACCTAGGATCGAACTCACAACCTTTAACAGATTAACAAGAGTTGGAAGGGACCTTACAGGCCATCTAGTCCAACCCCCTGCCCAAGCAGGAGACCCTACATCTGCCTCTACCTAGGATCGAACTCACAACCTCCTGCTTGTGAGGCAAGAGCTCTACTTCTAAGCCACAGCAGCTTTATTTTATTCTATTTTTTTTAAGCCACCTTTGTGTGTCGGAAGCCAAAGCATTTGTGGGTTTCAGAGTAGTGACAAAGCTGGTTGGAGAAATGCAGATGCAATCAAAACATCTGGAAGGTTTTGTAGCCCAGGAGGATGGTGTTCGGAAGAGGAGCTGTGTGTCTCTCTCTGTGCGTGTGTCTTTCTGTTTGTGTTTACTTTCTCTGCTTTCCTTTGATGATCAGAATGGGTAGCAAGTCTTCCTCTAAGGAGGAAAAAAATCTATCCATTAGTAGATGGTTGGATCATAACTCCAGCCGATAACAAGCATCTGATTTAGGAGGCTCTGCGTTCTGAATGAGTGATGGCCATCCATAATCAGGATTGGGGGGGAACCCTCCAGTGTCCTGAAAAAATCCAATTTTGGAGTTTCCGTGGAGAAATTTTGAACAGCGTGATAGATAAAGTTAACCAGGAGTGGGATAATTTGTGGTTCAGCCTGGCTTCTGGAAGCCACTGTTGACTGTAAGAAACTCTTGTTCATCATATCAACAATGTTTGTTTGGGCATCACCTGTTTCGTAAACAGAGCAGTTATGGTTTGTTCATCCAGGTTTGAAGGTTACACTGTCCTCTCAGCCAGGGGTCAGCAATCTTAAACAGTCAAAGAGCCACAAAGGTCCTAACTGGAAGCTTCCCGTTCAATTATGGAGCCCACTGTCCGGTTCCTCCACCATAGAGTCTTCTCCTAGCGCGGTGTCCTTTTTGCTCTGATTGACCGAAAGTCCGGTTCCCCCGACCATAGAGTCTCCTAGCACAGTGTCCTTTTTCCTCTGCTGACTGGAAGTCCGGTTCCCCCACCATAGAATCTCCTCCTAGAGCGGCATCCTTTTTCCTCTGCTGACCGGAAGTTCAGTTCCCCCACCATAGAGTCTCCTCCTAGCGCGGCATCCTTTTTCCTCTACCTGTCCTAACCAAAACCCCTATTAATTGTGGAGCTGACCGGCGACAGGGAGCCGCAGCAGAGGGATGAAAGGGCCACATGCGGCTCCAGAGCCGCAGTTTGCTGACCCCTGCTCTAAGCCCTTCCTATTTTAACTGACGGATTAAATAAATAATCTATACATTAAGTAAAGCACTCAAATTTCCATTGCAAACCAGGACAGTGGTGAAGTGACCTTTTTTTTGGCCACGTTTTTGCAACCTTCCTTGCCAAAGTTGTTGAGTGTAGTATCACTGCAGTTGTTAAGTGAGTTAACACGGTTGTGAAGAGAATCTGCCTTCCCCATGGACTTGGCTTGTTTTTTTCCCCCTTGAAAAGGTTTCGCTTCTCATCTAAGAAACTTCTTCTGTTCTGATTTCTTCAACTTCTTGAAGGAGAAGTGAAACGTTTTCAAGGGAGAAAGTCCAGCTGCCTTTTGAAAAAGCACCGTTGGGTTTTCTTCTACAAGCTAAACGAACCAGGACTATTTCCCAGGTCCTCTCTGGTTTCCAGCCCTTTCACCGCCTTGATAATAATAATAATCTTTATTGTCATTGTACTAGAATTACAATGAAATTGGTTAGGTAGACTTTCTCCGGTTTTGCTGCAGTGGATCGACGTCCTATTAAAAATACATTGCGGTGTTCAGTTCTTGGAATTCCTACTAAGGGTCTTTCTGATAAATGGATTCCGTTCATGAATTGTGAATATTGCAATTTAATATCCTGAATGACTAGACCAGGGGTCTGCAAAGTCGGCTCTTTTAAGACTGGTGGACTTCAACTCCCAGAATTGAATTGGGAGTTGAAGTCTACCAGTCTTAAAAGAGCCGACTTTGCAGACTCCTGGACTAGACCCAACCTTGGGTGCTCATTTATAGTTGGACTTCCAACTCCTCAAATTCCCAGCATTGACTGTGGGTATCCTCTCCTGAGTACCTTTCCAGGTTGGGGAAGCCTGACCTTGTTATTTTTAATCCTTAATATTAAATAGTCATGTTCATAATTTATGCATGACACTCGGAGCTCACGTTTCGCTAACTTGGTGGCTTCGCAGGGTGTTCGATTTCAACTGTCATTGTTCTGACCTGGGCTTCCCCCCAAAAGCACGAAGCCGATTCCTGGTCCCGACAACACCCTTTTTATTAAACGAATGTGAATTCCTCCCATTCACCTTCAGCAAAGGCCTGGCAAACAGTCTTTCAAAGGTATATTTATGACTACAGACCTTATCTGTCATGGAACTGTAAATATTTTCCAAATGAGAAGCTGTGCAAAGAAAGACTGGGCACAGAGTCTCTGAGATTCACGGACAGATCTTTGCACTCCTGAAACGAATCTAACGGCTGAATGAATGAATTGTTTCCTGCCAAAGCCCCCTCCCTTTCGCTCCTCTTTTATTTCCTAAGGGAGGGGCCATTCACCGTCCACCTGTGGCTTTACTGCCAAGTCTACCCTGATTTTTTAGCTATTCTTTTATTCTGGCAGCTCTGCGCATCCGCACACTGGGAAAAGGCTCCAGCTGTTCCTCTGCCTCACTGCTGTCTAGCTCCAAAGGTAGCTGAGAACTGCCAGACAGCCTTGGCCCCATCTCTACCTCCGATGCAGAGCCCTCTTCTGAGCCTTCCCCCAACCTCCAGGACTGACTCATGTTCCTCTCCAACCTCCTCACTGTCCGACTCTGCTTCCAGCTCCACTGACCACTGGCGGGCCACCACAGTCATGCTCCTCAGCCACTGAAGCCATTTCTGGGTTGAGGAAAGCTGCCATAGGATAATAACCATAGTCTCAGATAAAGAATATCAAAGAAGGGGACATAGATGGGTATTTCCTTAAGTTATCCTGTTCGGGATCGAAGTGTTTCAATAATGACGTTGCACCAAGTAGGGACGACTAATGGATGGAAATAAGAACATCAGAACCAGCTACACGGCATCGACTGTGTTAACCTGGGTGATGTTTTAATTAGGGGGTTTTATTAAATTTTTAGCACAGGGTTTGTCAAATTTAATCAATTTTTATTGTTGGTATATTTTGTAAGGTTGTATTTATTTATTTATATTTTATGTTTTAATTTCCTGTGCACCGCCCTGAGTCCCTTCGAGGAGATAGGTTGCGGTTTCTAAGTCTAAATAAATTAAATTAAATTGAGAGACACAACCAAGGTTTTGCAACCGTTAAGGAAAGATATTGAGAAGGGGTTAAGATGCTGAACATATTGTTGTCTCTTCTGGTTTAGAAATAATCTCAAGTAAATCCCATTTTATAACCTAGTTCAGCGGTCAACAACTGGTGGTCTGTGGACCACTGAGAAAATTGTGGCGGTCCACAGAAAAATTATTAGCATTTTTTATATTGCACTAAATTGGGGGTCCTCAAACTACGGCCCCTAGGCCAGATAGATGCAATGAATCTGTTGCTGCAGAGAGTCTCCCCCTTTGGGGTCTTTTTGTGTGGGTCAGAGAGGGGCAGAAATTCTGACTTGGGGTCTGCTTCGGCCTCTTGGTGCGGAGCTTTGGTGGAAGGCTGGAGGGAAGCACCTCTGGTGGCGAAGAGCCGGAGGGTCTCGTTCCAGTGGAACGGCATCATGGCCTGAAACTGGCTGACCATCTCAGCCCAATGATCCTCCAGGGGCCGAGACCTGGCCTTGCACTCCCGCAGGTCTTCCCTCTGCTTGGAAAGCTTATGCTCCTAGTCCTCAGTGAGGTGCTTCTGCTGAGCCTTCTCGGTTAGCTCCAACAACTGCTTCCGAAGGAACCTGGACAGGCAAGCAAGGAGTGGGTGGGAAGGGAGGGGCGAGCAGAGGCTGGCGAGACATCCCTTGATGTGAGTGACATCGAGTTAGCCACGCCCACCCAGTCACATAACCACCTAGCCACGCCCCACCCAGCCAGTCATTACATAGATCATATTCGTAGAATTTAAAATTATGAATTTAGTGGCCCCTGAGGTCCGAAAGGGACCTAGTTTGTAAGTGAGTGGTCCTGCTTTCCTCTTGATCTGGTAGAGGAATTTCCTAAATCAAGAGTGTCAA
This sequence comes from Rhabdophis nuchalis, assembly GCA_039707465.1. Taxonomy (NCBI): domain Eukaryota; kingdom Metazoa; phylum Chordata; class Lepidosauria; order Squamata; family Natricidae; genus Rhabdophis; species Rhabdophis nuchalis. Next base: position 240,104,349 of record CM077644.1, on the reverse strand, counting down.
ATTTGTGTTGTCACGGCGGTATCCTGTGATGTATTGGGGCTGGAAGTTTGACTGCTGTGTCCTAAATCCTCCCTGAATGCATCTTATTCAACTTCACATCCCACATCTCCTGCCTTCTCAACCTTCTAGGTTCTTTGATGTTCTTCTCTTCACCTTTGGCTTATTAAAAATCAGCCTTGCTGTCAACTTTCCAACGATCCCATGGCTGGCTGCAAAAAACCCGCAAGCAGGGAGACCTCATGGAGAAACGAGAGCACCTACGTCTTGGCTCCTCTCGTCGTCTTTGGTAGACTGGTTCCCTCAAGGAAGAAATCGGTTCAAGAGACGGTCTACTTTGCTTGAGGTTGAGAGGCCATAGAGTTTTCTTAATGTGGAAGCCAGTGCCCATAACCTTGGCTTCTCTAGCAAATGGTGTCTGTGGTCAATGGAAAGAACAGGGAGGCTCTTGCAGGTCTTTCCAAAGTGGTTGAGAAGTTGATGAGATAGTTTGAAGGTGGCGATTACGGTCAGAGTGCTTAAGTTCTCTATGCTACCACATTATGGTAAGTTGAGGTTGATGGGAAAAGATGTATGTGTATGATGATGGTGGTGATGATGATACACCCATTCGGTTGTGTCCAGCTCTTGGAGGTTCTACAGGCCAGGTCTCTCCCCACATCTTCCAATCTTGCACTCTTTCCTTGGGTTGTTCTATGATCTGGTGTCAGCTTTGATGGTGTCCAGCCATCATGTTCTTTGGCGGCCTGGCTTCTTCTTGCCTCGAACTCTTCCAAGAATAGTTGCTTTCTCCAGTCAATCCTCCTGCATCAACGTCATCATTTAACGACCCCCATAATCCCTTGCAGAGTGGAGTCCGGGCAACTGAATGGAGCTAGGTGAATGTTTTCATGGTCAGATGCCGTTCTTGTTGCTGATGCGGAGTTTTGTTCGGCTGTTATATTCCCATCGTGCCCAGAGAGAGAAATATCTGCCTCTACCTAGGATGGAACTCGTAGCCTCCTGATTGTGAGGCAAGAGCTCTGACTCTAGGCACCACTCCAGTCAATCCTCCCGCATGATGTGGCCAAAATAAGTAAGATGAAGTTTTGTGGTTTTTGCCTTCCAGTGATATGTCTGGTGTGTGTTCCAGCACTTGATTGTTAGTCAACTTCGCTGTGCCAAGAATGTACACTATATTGGCAAAAGTATTTGCTCAGCCATCCAAATAATCAATCAGGTGTCCCAATCACTTCCATGGCCACAGGTGGATAAAATCAAGGACCTAGGCATGCAGACTGCTGCTACAAACATTTGTGAAAGAATGGGTGGCTCTCAGGAGCTCAACGTGGAGCTGCGATAGGAGGCCACCCGTGCAACAAATCCAGTCGTGAAATTTCAAGGAGAGAAGCAACCTAGAACTGAGGAGAAATTTCCTGATAGTTAGAACAATGAATCAGTGGAACAGAAGTTGGTTTGGTTTGGTTTGGTTTATTTGACTTATATCCCGCACCTATCTCCCACAATGGGACCCAGGGCGGCGCACAGGAAATAAATACAAAATACAAATATACAAAATACAATAAATATCATAAAACCAAGATTAAACTTAGAAAACCCTGTGTTAAAATATTGTTTAAAATCCCTCTGATTAAAACTTTGGTAATCTAAAACTCAGTCATTTATAGGATGGTTCACGCTAGGCCGGCTTGATGGAAAAAGTGCGTCTTCAGGCGCTTGCGGAAAAGACGGAGGTCTGAGGTGATATGGAGTTCAGGAGGCAGGTCGTTCCAGAAGGTTGGGCCCACCACAGAGAAGGCCATTCCCCCGGGGGTCGCCAATCGGCATTGCCCGGCCGACGACACCCGGAGAAGACCCTCTCTATGGGAGCGGATCGGTCGAAGGGATGTGTGGGGCAGTAGACGGTCTCGCATATAACTAGGCCCCGTGCCATGGAGCGCTTTGAAGATGGTAATCAGCACCTTGAAGCGCACCCGAAAGGTCACAGGTAGCCAGTGCAGCTCGCGCAGGAGAGGTGTTATATGGAACTGCCTTGAGGGTCCCATAATCACCCGGCCGCATTCTGAACTGGCTGCAACCTTCGAGTGCACCTCAAGGGGAGCCCTATGTAGAGAGTGTTACAGTAGTCTAGACGGGATATCACAAGTGCTTGAGTGACTGTGTGAAGGGCGTCCCGGTCCAGTAAGGGGCGCAATTGGTGGACCAGGAGCACCTGGTAAAACACCCCCCTGGCCACGGCTGTCACATGGTCCTCCATGGACAGCTGGGAGTCCAGGAGGACACCTAAATTGCGCGCTCTCTCCACAGAGGCTAATAGTTCGCCCCCTATGGCCAGTGTTGGACTCACCTGGCTAAACCGGGACGCCGGGAACCACAGCCACTCGGTCTTGGACGGGTTGCCTCCAGAAGTTGTGAATGCCCCAACACTGCAAACCTTTAAGAAGATGTTGGATAGCCATTTGTCTGAAATGGTATAGGGCTTCCTGCCTAGGCAGGGAGTTGGACTAGATGACCTCCAAGGTCCCTTCCAACTTTGCTATTGTATTGTAATGTATTGTATTGTATTGACTTGGCTTGGCAGGAGGTCGCAAAAGGGGATCATGGGACTCCGAGATACTCCAACTGTGACAAATATGGGTCAGTTGCCAAGTGTCCGAATTTTGAACATGTGACATGGGGAAAACCATCCATAAGACACTTTTTCCGTCTTGTTGTAACTTTGAACGGTCACTAAATGAACTGTTGTAAGTCGAGGACCAACTGTAGATCGTGTTTTCCCCTTTCTTTACATCCATATATTTTACTTTAGGAATTCCTCTGTTTGGATATCTATGTTTCACCCTACGACTGACTATCACTAAGTGTTGAATCTTGTGATTTATGGTGAATGTATTTTACGATGATTAGCATCATGATTTGTTGCTCGTATGTACACTGAGAGCTTATGCACTGGAGACAACTTCCTTTATTGTCCGATCACACTTGGCCAATAAATAATTTTATTGAGTTCTACTATTACATTTGCCCCATTATTTGTGAGAAACTCAACTGGTGTTGCAAAGTGATGGGTAAAATTGTTCTGAGTTGCCCAGAGATATTGAGAGTCAGCCTCCGTACAACTTCAATAAATTAGGGTGGGTCACACAGTCAGCCAGATGGTTAGGTAGTGTTAGGATATTTATCCTGATGTTGGGTTGACAATATATATAAGCCAGGATTCTTAAAAGGTATATGTAACTTTAAAGACCATGTGGAATATGATTGGCTGTGCTTCCCAGCTCAATCATAAAAGGCAGCTGGAAACACAGTTTGTCCCTTTTTGCTTTCCTTTGCTTCCTGATTGCCACTGAGGAAGAAGCTGAACACGAAGACGAGAAGAGAATCATTGTTTTGACTGATTGTAAGATAACTGAGTTTTGGTGAAGGACTGTTTATTGTTAGAGGAATTAGTATCACTGTTCGGAAGAAGTATTTTAGTTACTAGAAGAGTAAAAACTATTTATTTTCTCTGCTATCAGTGTTTGATAGTTTTTGTGTGGTTTAAGCAACGTATCTCTTGCTGTCCGGTGTATTGCACTATTCCGCCTGTTTATTTTTCCAACGGGAGTGTTTTTTTACCCCTAACAGGTAGGATTGGTCATTTTTGTCCACCTGTGAAGTTCTTCCTAAGGACCTGGGCAGGTGTGATGAGGTTAAAGGTGTGGTCACAGGATATACAGGTTGCTCATAATAACAAGAGTTGGAAGGGACCTTGGAGGTCTCCTAGTCCAAACCCCTGCTCACGTAGGAGAGACTAATGGTTGTCCAGTCCTTTGTTAAAAACCTCCAGTGTTGGAATACCCACAACTTCTGGAGGCAGCTTGTTGCACTGCTTACTTATCTCCATGTGGATGTAGTACCATTAAGGACTACCCGTTGAGTTACGGCTGTCAGGTAGCTAAAAATCCATCAGGTGATCATGTCTATTCCATATTTTTCTAGCTTACCAAGAAGTAGTTTGTGGTCTACTTTGTCAAATGCCTTACTGAAATCTAAGCATACTATGTCCACAGCATTTTGCTGGGTCTACTAATTTAGTCACTTTATCAAAGGATGAAATAAGATTGGTTTTGCACGCTCGGTTTGTAGCTAACCTACGCTGGCTACTAGTTACAACTTTATTTGCTTCCAGTTGTTCGCAGATCTGTTTTTTTGATTATCTTTTACAGGATCTTCCCAGGTATTGATGTTAGATTGATTGGTCTGTAGTTTCCTGTGTCTGGTTTTTCTTTTTTCTTTTCTTTTCGTTTTTGAAGATGGGAATCACATCAGCCCTTTTCCAATCCCCAGGTACTTCTCTGGTGCTCCAGGATTTTTGAAAACTATGGTGTACAATAGTTCTGAGATAAAAACGGCCAGTTCCTTCAGAACTCTGGGATATAATCTGTCATATCCTGGTGATTTATACTTGTCAAAGTGAAAACAGGGAAAACAATTGATTAGTGGAAGGACTTGCCTTCAGAAGTTGTAGGTGCTCCATTTACTGGAGTTTTTTGGATGATTGCACACCCATGTGTCTAGAATGGTATAGAGCAGTGTTTCTCAATTATTTTCTGTCAGGCCCCCCCTAGAAAGAAGAAAACATTTCGCCCCCCCCCCCCGCGCGACTGTAAATAGTATCATTTGTCTATAAAATTGTTATAAGTATACCTCTGCATAACACTGTATCCTTATTAAGTATAAGAGAATAAAAAAAGAAAGAAATTTCTTTCTCTTTCTCTCTCTCTCTTTTTCTCTTTTTTCTTTCTCTCTCTTTTTTCTCTTTCCTTTCTGTCTCTCTCTTTCTCTCTCTCTCTGTCTTTCTTTCTTTCTCTCTCCCACTTTTTTCTTTCTTTTTCTTTCTCTCTATCTCTGTCTGTCTCTCCTTCGTCTGCCCATCTATCACTGTGTGTGTGTGTGTGTCTTGCATTCACGCACTTCCTGTGTCTCTCTCTTTCTCTCCCTGTCTCTCTCTGTCTCTCTGTGTGTGTCTGTCACTCTCTGATTCCTCCCCCCCTCCCTGTCTCTCTCTGTGTCTGTGCCTCTCTCTGTCTGTGTGTCGTCGTCCCCGCCCCGCCCCCACTCCCCGCGGAGTCTCCTCAGCCCGGCTCACCCGCCTTAGCCTGCCCCGGCCACCCGTGCTTGATCGCTCGTTCGCTCGCTCCACTCCTTCCAGGAGCTGAGAAGCCTCCGTGTGTGTGTGTGTGTGTGCGTGCGTGTGTGTGTGTGAGGAACGGCAGTCCCTGGAAGACGACGAGTGGCCAGCATGCCGGCTGTGGAGGGAGGGAGGAGGAGGGAGAAAGGGAATCGGCAGAGCCGATTTGCCGAGGTCAAACGCGCCCCCCTTTACAGAGCCTCGCGCCCCCCCAGGGGGGCGCGCCCCACTATTTGAGAAACGCTGGTATAGAGTCTCCTTTGTTGAGCAGGGGGTTGGATTAGAAGACCTCCAATGTCCCTTCCAACTCTGCTAACCTGTTATTCTGGTAAAATAAAAATAAAACAACCACCATATTATGGCTTAGCATGATACTTGAACTCAATTGTGTTATGTCCAGGAAGGAGAGGGAAGGAGGAGGAGGAAGAATGAAGATTTACTTTAAATGGATTCCACCCCCCCACCCTCACCCTCAGGCTCCATTTTTGCTGGCAGAGGGCTGCGGGAGGCCATCCCAGCAGAAGATGGAGACCGTGTGGGCCTTGTGTGGCCTCCATGAGCTCCATTTTCTCTGGCAGAAGCACCGCGGGCTGGTCCTTCACTGTTTCTAAGGTGGCACCGTGGACCAGGTCTAAGCACCTCGCGGGCTGGATCTGGCCCCCAGGCCTTGAATTTGACACCCCTGACTTACCGTATTTTTCACAATATAAGATGCACTCTTTTATTTCAAAAAAGAGGGTGGAAATCTAAGTGCGTCTTATACACTGAATACAACATTTTTGGCCTCCCGAAACCCCACCCCCTTGCAACAATGGCCATGTATAGCCTTTAGGAGGCTTCCAGAGTGCTCCCGGGGGCAGGGGAGGGCAAAAATGAGCACAAAATGGGCCGTTTCTTGCTCATTTTTCCCTTTTAGCCCCCCAGGAGCGCTCTATAAGCCTCCTAAAGACTATGCATGCCCTTTTTTTTGACAAAAAACAGGCTCGTTTTCACGAAAAACGGGCCATTTTTGGGAGAGTGCATGAAAAATTTGCCTCTTCAAAATCTAGGTGCGTTTTATACTCCAGTGCGTCTTATACTCTGAAAAATATGGTAGAACCAGGGTGGATAAAAATCAATGATTTTATTGGATTTTTAAAATTTAAATCATTTTTTTAAAAAATTAGAATGTGTTTGGAGTAAAAAGTCTATCTAGAGATAGTTTTCTAGTTAAGATACATTGATAATTTAGTTTATTCAGAACAAAATGGAGCTTACTTATGTAGCATGAGGCTATATATTCTGCAACATTGGGACTATGGGTGAGTCAACAGAGGGCCAGAGGATGAGCCGCTGCGGGGCAGAGAGAACAGTTGCTCTTTAAAAATTAGAATTTAAATCGAGTTGATTTAAATCAAGCCTTTTCCCTAGTGTTTTAAACCTACGTGATTTACCGTATTTTTCAGAGTATGAGACACACCAAGATTTTGAAGAGGCAAATTTTAAAAAAAAAGTTTTTGCACTCTGCAGACCTCCCCAAAATGGCTTGTTTTTCTGTGAAAACTGGTCCGTTTTTTTGTCAAAAAAGGGACATGAATAACCTTTAGGAGACTTATAGAGTGCTCCGGGGGTGTGAAAATGAGCAAAAAACAGCTCTTTTGTTGCAAAAACAGGCCCATTTTTGGTCAAAAAAAAAAAAAAAGAGAGGGCACGCATAGCTTTTAGGAGACTTATAGAGTACTCCCGGAAGCTGGGGGGTGGTGGCAAAATTGAGCAAAAAACAGCCTGTTTTTAGCTCATTTCTGCCCTTCCCAGCCCCCAGGAACACTCTGGAAGCCTCCTAAAGGCTATGCACAGCCATTTTGATGAAGAGAGCAGGGTTTCAGGAGGCAAAAAATGCTGTATTCAGTGTATAAGACGCACCCAGATTTTCAGTCTCTTTTTTGGGGGGAAAAGGTGCGTCTTATACTCCGAAAAATACAGTAAATTTATTATTTATTTATTTTATTTCGGATTTATACCCCTCCCTTCTCCTTGTTAGGACCCAGGGCGGCGCACAGGCATTTTAAAAACCATAACAAAAACAATATATATCATTAAAAACATATTAAATTATTAAACCCGTGCTAAAAACCCATTTAAAACCCTGCTAATTACAATTTATGTATAAAAAGTCAGAAACGGGGGGCTATGCCAGGCCGGCTTGTTGGAATAGATATGTCTTAAGACGGCGGAAGAGGCGGAGGTCAGAGATAGTGTGTAGGTCGGGGGGTAGGTTGTTCCAGAGGGCCGGGCCCGCCACAGAGAAGGCCCTTCCCCTGGGCGTCGCCAACCGGCATTGCCCGGCCGACGGCACCCGGAGAAGACCCTCTCTGTGGGAGCGGATCAGGCGAAGGGATGTTTGGGGCAGGAGGCGGTCTCATATATAGTCTCGTAAATCAAATCCACCCTGCTTAGATCTACCCTACTTTGACCACAACATCCTATTTCTACCTGGGTGTGTCCTTTATCCATTTCTGGGTCCTAACAAGGAGAAGGGCGGGGTATAAATTTAATAAAATAAATAAATTCTAGAGTACTTACCGTGAAGTTTCCACCTAGATTTTCCGATCTTTTCTTCGGAACCAAAGGCTGAAGAAAAGTTGGCATTTGACCCGAGTCAAATCCAGGAAGCTTATGTGATGGCACCTTAGAGATGAGTAGATTTGTTTCCCACAGTACACTAATTAGCCTTGGAGGTGCCACCCGTTTTCTGCTGTTTTGCTGGCAGCACATGAAAGCTGCTTCCTCCCTGGAAATGGCTTCCGTGAAGCGGCCTCTCAGGGCTCTTCACTACTCCTGGGTGAGTCAAGCTAATTGGCCCAGAAGGACATTTGTACAGTAAGAGAATGATGCTGATAAGGCTCTTCACGCAATCAAAGGGATGAGCATCCGATGAGGCCCACAAAGTCTTTCAGAGGCTCATTATCTATGGAGGGGTGGGGGGAGTGGAAAGAACTAAATGAAGACATCTGAGAAGGTTATAGGAATTACGGCAGGGGTTGGTATTCACTTACTTTCCTTACTGGTTCGCGAAAGTCTGCCTGTGCATGCTCTTTGCTCATGTTGCGCGGCTTATGCACAGTTTGAAAACGTACCTACCATATTTTTCGGGCTATAAGACGCACCGGAGTATTAAGATGCACCATGATTTTGAAGAGGCAAATTTAAAACAAAAGTTTTTGCACACTGCAGGCCTCCCAAACCCTCTGCACAATTCGTTTTTTGCAAAAAAAAATTTATAATAAAGAAAAAATAAATAAAAAAGAGGGGGCATGTAGAGCTTTGGGAGGCTTGTAGAGTGCTACGGGGTGGGGGGGACGGGGACGACAAGCAAAAAACGGCCCATTTTTGGCTCATTTCTGCCCAGCCCCCAGGAGCACTTTGAAAGCCTCCCAAAGCCTCTGCACGTCCATTTTTGCAAAGGGGGTGGGGTTTCGGCAGGCCAAAAATGCTGTATTCAGTGTATAAGACGCACCCAGATTGTCGCCCTCCTTTTTGAGGGAAAAAGGTGCGTCTTATACTCTGAAAAATACGGTAAATAGGACGGCATAGTGCTGGAGTGGGCCCCCTTGGGATTTCCACTACGGGTTCAGGCAAACCGATCCGAACCGGCTGAATGCCACCTTTGAATTACGGGCGTAAAGCACATGGTTCCACTCAAGAGATCAACTCAGGAGATCAACTCAAGCGGGCATCCCCAAAGAAGCGGGAATTTTCTTTCAAGGGTGTTAGGAAGGGCGGGGTGTATCCGGATGTGGGTCCTCTAGGGCAGGGATGTCAAATTAAGTGCCTAAATCTGGCCTGCGGGGCCGGCCTGGAAACAGCAAAGGACCGGCCCGCGGTGCTTCTACCAGCAGAAATGGAGCTCGTGGCATCACATCCCCCCACCCCACTGCCTGCCCCGTGCCCCATTTTCGGGGCATGATGGCCCACTACAAAGCCCTCTGCCAGTAAAAACAGAGCTTTGGGGGCTGCACATGGCCGCTGAGCTTTGTTTTTGCTGGAAGAGGGCTGCAGGAGGCAATCGCAGCTAAAAACGAGGTATTGGGGAGGCATGCACAGACTCCTTGCGGCAGAGGGCTATCGAAACACTAAAAGCCAAACATTAGAGTAATGTTTCCCCTCTTGCATTTGAGCATGCAAGAAGGGACAGGAAAGGAGAAAGGGAAAGAGGAAAGACAAAGAAGGAAAGATGGGAAGAGAGCAAGGAAGGAGAAATAAGGAAAGGGGAAGGAAGAAGAATGAAGAGGGAAAGGAAACGAAGAGAAGGAAGGAAGGAGCTAAGCAAGTAGGTTGGTTGGCTATAAGGAGACTGAGGGAGGGTCTGAGGGAAGTCCGGGTTGAGCACTTGGCCACCGCAGGTGCCCCCAACACGAGTTGAGCTGGCCACGTCCACTATGGCCACGCCCACCCCTGGCCCTCCCGAGTTCAAACACAATCCTGATGCGGCCCTCAAAGAAATCTCCTTTGGCAGTGATGTTCCCACGGGCAAATACAGATCGCCCTCCATATAACCCCAACGGAGCCCCATAACTTCTGTTGCTTAGCTCAGCAAGGAAGTTTGCTACATGCGGTATGCCCCGTTGCCACCGTGGTTAAGTGAGTCACTGCAGTGGTTACGCGAATTGCTAACAGTTGTTAAGCTGCGTTGGTGTGTGAGCGTGGGAGAAATTTGGGGCTCGCTCCCTTCGTTTTAATAGCTTCGTTTGGCTTGCCCAGGAAAGGGCCACCTTCTTTACACTGCTGAGTAATTGTTGAGCTTTTCTGCATTGTTGAGCTTTTCTTGGTTGGAAAACAATCGAGTTGGAAGGGACCTTGGAGGTCTTGTAGTCCAACCCCCTGCCCAAGCAGAGGACCCTATACCGTTCTGGACAAATGGCTGTCCAATCTCTTCTTTAAAACCTCCAATAATGGAGAATCCACAACTTCTGGAGGCAAGTTGTTCCACTGGTTAATTGTTCTAAGTGTCAGGAAATGCCTCCTTAATTCCAGGTTGTTTCTCTCCTTGATCAGTTTCCACCCATTGCTTCTTGTTCTGCCCTCCGGTGCTTTGGAGAATAGCTTGACTCCCTCTTCTTTGTGGCAACCCCTGAGATATTGGAAGACTGCTATCATGTCTCCCCTGGTCCTCCTTTTCATTAAACTAAACATACCCAGTTCCTGCAACCGTTCTTCATATGTTTTAGTCTCCAGTCCCCTAATCCTCTTTGTTGCTCTTCTCTGCACTCTTTCTAGAGTCTCCATATCTTTTCTACATCATGGCGACCAAAACTGGATGCCGTATTCCAAGTGTGGCCTTACCAAGGCATTTTGCTGGTCTACGACAGTAATAAAGATATATTCTTACCAAGGCATTATAAAGTGGTATACTTCATGTGATCTTGGTTCTATTTCTGTTAGGAAGGCTGTTGGAGTGCGCCCTCGTGATTGATAGATTATGATGTACGACTTAAAAAAGCAATTGACATTTTATCCGCCCGTAGTTGGGATGTAACTCTAGTGCAGTGATTGGCTGGGGAATTCCGAGAGTTGAAGTCCACACAATCTTCCAAGATACCAAGGTTGGGAAACACTGCTCTAATGAGTAGTTCCTATGTTGTAACTAAACTTTTGTGGAATGTGCCAGATTTGTGTAATGCAAGGGTCGGCAACCTTAAAACACTCAAAGAGCCACTGTGATCCTGACCGGAAGCCCCCTGCTCAATTCTGAAGCTGACTGGAAGTCCAGTTTCTCCACTGTAGGGTCTCCTCATAGCGCCGCATCCTTTTTCCTCTACCTGTCTTAATCGATTTTGGAGCTGACCGGAAAACCTGCCCCTTGCCATAGAGTCTCCTCCTGGCCCTCTCTGCACCTTCCCTCCCCCCAACCGAAAGCTCCTTTCAAAATTGTGGTGCTGACTGGCGACAGGGAGGAGTAGGAGAGGGATGAGCCAGAGGGATGAGCCCCATGCGGCTCTAGAGCCACAGATTGCTGACCCATGGTGTAATGAGATAAGTCATTGCTAGCCTCACTGGTTAGCCCATGGGGTCTAAATAAATCCCCCAGAAGCAGTGTAATTGGTTTTAAATTTCTTTTCAGTGAAGTCCCTGTGAGACCTTCTCACAAACCTGTTTCCCGTATGCAAGGGGAACGTACGGAAACCTGGAACAGCCCAACCACATAAAACAATTTCATATTTTTTCAAGCAGTCCCTCCTTTGCCTTCTGTTAATTATTACTTTGAATTTAACTGTTTCAGCTATTTCAGGTAAAAGCTCTTTGCGTGCCTGAAAACTCAGGTGACTTCTGTGTCTTGTCCAGCAATAGAAAAGGATCCCTTTTTAAAGGGAGATGGTGGCAGAAAGCTTGTCCCAGTTATGGGTAGTTATTGGTTAACAATGGAAATTGGGTCCAAGATCTTCATTAAACAGTGTGATTGTATGGCGTGATGTCTCAGGACTAAATTATTTAGCTATGGCCATGTTGGCAATGCTTGTTGTCGGCTCATGGATTGTTTGTTAAGTGTGGACTTCTCCATGACTTCCTGTTGATTTCCAATGAAGTCATTGGGGAAGCCAGCAGGAATTCAATGGGGACTCCTAGGTTGCTTCTAAGCTGCTGTACACAGCACGGGGTTGGTTGGGCTTGGAGTGGTTACTCCAGATGGCAAGAGAACATTCATGTATGATATGCAGGTGGTTGCCATGGCCAATAGGAGCTTGTATTTCATAGCCAGGCTCTTCGGGACAAAAAAAGCCCCAGCAGGAGTAGGAGCAACTTCCTAGGGTAACTTGCAACCTTTCCTCCCGACTTCCCCATTGACTGCTTTTGGGAAACAGGGTGTTGGTACTTCCCTTATACGCCTCTTCTCATAGTGGGGGAGGACTGTTTTTGGGAAACGTGGGATCGTGAATCTGATGATGATGAGTGCTGGGACAGCCAGAACTTCGAGATCTGGCCATAGGTACCACTCGTTCAAAACTGTCACAACTTTGAACAGTCACTGAACGAGTGCACTTCGAATAACGGAGTTGGAAGGGACCTTGGAGGTCTTCTAGTCCAACCCACTGCGTAGGCAGGAAACCCTACACTACTTGAGACAAATGGTTATCCAACACCTTAAAAACAGCAATCTAACAGTGATTCTGGCTTCCCTCTTATGACTGATTGAGGAAGCAGCAGCCAATTACATTACACTGTATCAGTTAAAGTTACAGATACCAATTTTAATCATGGCATATGTGTGTGTGTGTGTGGTTTTTGAGCTGATCAATAAATAAATCAGGGAGACTAGGATAGATCTATTTTGAGCTATTTAGCTCTCATCAGCTAGCCACACCGTTACTGGGATTCGAACTCGGGCTATTTACATGTCAGGCAGTTGCCTTAACCATTAAGCCACAAGCTCTACTCCCTTATCAGCTGAGCCAGGGAAATAAGTCAGTGTTATATCAGAACACCTGGTTGTTGTATATCAGAGCACCTGGCTGTTCTCACTCTGTGAGATATCCAATTCCATCTTCTATTTTCTTCTTGGGCCTTCTTTTTGGATTCTATCCATGACCTCAGTTGCAAAAGTGAGAGCCTCCATCGTTACTGTGATGGGTTGATCTCCATAGTTGAGGAGCCCTGGTGGCGCAGTGGTTAGAATGCAGTACTGCAGGCTACTTCTGCTGACTGCCGGATGCCAGAAGTTTGGCAGTTCGATCCTCACCAGGCTCAAGGTCGACTCAGCCTTCCATCCTTCCGAGGTGGGTCAAATGAGAACTCAGATTGTTGCGGGCAAGAGGCTGACTCTGTCAACCGCGTAGAGAGGGCTGGAAAGCCGTCTAAGTGCTATTACTATTAAACAATACCGAATGGATAGAATAGAATAGAATGATTCAGTTAACAATCGCAGTGATTCGCTTAAAGTTGTTCCAAAAAATGCTTGTAAAATGGGCAAAAACTCTTCCTCCTTACCGCCTTACCTTTTGGGATCAGTTGTGGTCATAAGGTGAGGACTCCCTGTATTGAAAGGTGTGTCGACAGCAACATAATAATAATTCTTTATTGTCAGTGCACCACATATGTACAATGAGATTGGCTGAATCCACCCTGAAAATTTCGAGTTTCTCATCTCTGTTTTTTTGTTTTTGTTTCCATCAGTTGCAGATCTGAGAGTTTTTGACTTCCTTCTTGCGGTCCGACTTTTTGATCTCTAAGAAAAGCCAAGTGGAATCTTGCCTTCTCTTCTGGGGGGGGAAGGATCTTCTCGTCTTCAGCTCGGTCTCCTCTGCTTTCCCCCCCCATAAACTTATCAGAGACTGGGGGATTGCTATGGAGCCCAGGGAAAACTTAGGCCCTTCTCGGCCGAGAGGAAGTGAGGCGGACTTCTTGGCATCTACTATTGCTTCTGCCAAAGCTCCTTCTGCCCTTGGAGGATCTGGAGAGATCTTACTCTCTACGTCCAGCTCTGCGAAAGGGATCTCGGGGAGCGGGGATCACCATCGTATGGAAATTGAGGAAGAGGATGAGCTGTGCTCCAGGAGGGATGTGGATTCGATTTCCAACGCCGACAGCGAGAAGTGGGTAGCCGGCGACGGTCTGGAGGAACAGGAATTCTCCATCAAGGAGGCCAACTTCACCGAGGGGAGCTTGAAATTGAAAATCCAGACCACCAAGAGGGCCAAGAAGCCCCCCAAAAGCCTGGAGAACTATATCTGCCCTCCAGAGATCAAAATCACCATTAAGCAATCTGGGGAGCCCAAACTTTCAAGAGCTGGGAAAAACAGCAAAGCCTCCAGAGAAGAAGATCACTCTCACTCCAAAAAGAAGGTAAGGGAGCATCTCTTCTTCTTCTGCTTGGGATGGAGATTGGAAAGGGTGGGTGTTCCTTCTGGACTTTTGTTTTTAGAGAGGGTGAATGGGGTCATTGTCTCCAGGAGCTCCAATTTTTCCATGAGGGAAGTTCTCATGGGCTTTGGTGAGAGATGGGACCTTTGGTTCAATGTCAACAAAATCTAGGTGTTCCTTCTTGACTTCTGTTTTCACAGAGGGTGAAAAAGGGTATTGTCTCCAGGAGCTCCATCAGCCTTTTTTCCATGAGGGAAGTTCTCATGGGCTTTGGTGAGAGATGGGACCTTTAGTGCAGTGGGAATGAAATCTAGGTGTTCATTCTTGACTCCTGTTTTCACAGAAGGTGAAAAAGGGCATTGTCACCAGGAGCTCAAGGAGCCTTTTTTCCATGAGGGAAGTTCTTAAGGGCTTTGGAGAGAGACGGGGGAATCCTGTGTTTGGTTCAGTGTGAACAAGATGAAATCTGTGTCCCTTCTGAACAGGGGTCTTTGCAATTCTCCCGTGCACTGCTTGGAGACTCCATGTATGGGTTATTTCTTCTGCCTATTAGCCCTGAGACTGAGTTTGAATTGTTTGGACATGCCTCCTTGGCTTGACTGGATCCAGTTCTTAACTCAGTCTAAAGAGACGTTCTGCTTAATAGACATCAGTTGGAACAATTATCTGTTGGAGTCTTCAACCAGATGACTAAAAAGTATTGGCAACTTGTAAATTTCTTCAAGCCTGCTGAAATTCCATCGGAGCTTCTGAATGGTCGCCAGATCGCTGGTGGCCGTTCCATGGTAAGCCTCTAACGCATGCCGCCGGCTATCCGGATAATTAATTACTCCCCGACCGCAGTAATAGCTTCCCGTGAACTTGGGAGTCCCTCTTATTGCTTGCTTCCCGGCCGCCCCGCACACCTTCGGGCGCGATCGTACAGCCCGATCCGACTTCCGTCATCTTCCCGCCGCGCCTTTCTCATTCAAGCGCGAACGGCGGTTTGAGAATTCCGGCCGTAGCAAGCGGGAGCAGGGGGCTACTTAAGGGCTTTGGAGAGAGACGGGAATCCTGTGTTTGGTTCAGTGTGAACAAGATGAAATCTGTGTCCCTTCTGAACGGGGGTCTTTGCAAATCTAAACATGGGACAACAGGTGGACCAGATAAACAGATGGAAGAGCGGTGGGGGAAGGGGGGAGGGGGGCGTCAAAAGACAAGGACCAGATGCTATTAGCATAAGACGCTCGGAGGTCTCCTGAAGACCAGATGCTTTGCCGATGTGGGGGGGGGGCGTTGGAAAGCTCAGCTGAAGGCGGTTTTCGAAGAGTTGTTTGCAGGACAATATAATGGCCCGCTCACAACAAAAGAGCAGGCCTTGAAACCGGAAGACCTTGCAGAGTTTAAAAGCTATCCCCCCCCAGCACTCCCCCCCCCCCCCCGGTGCCTTGCTTAATAGCCCACCTCTCCTTTTTTAATTTTACTTTTGTTTCTCATCAGAGCAATATCTGAGGGGATGTTTTGGGGACAGCCAGACATCAGTATTTCCACAGAAGCATCCCCCCTTTTGCAAAATTAGCACAGTTTATAGTTTTGGGGTGGGTGAGAAGGATTGGGGGGGAGGGGTATTCATTTGTGGGCGAGAGCGAGGTTTGCAACTGGGTGGGCGTCAGCACCGCTCCGATGTGTCCCTTTGGTCTTTCACGGACTTTGAATTTTGGGGGGGGGGGGGCAGGCGAAAGAAAACGAATGTAGTTTAGATTTGGTTCTCCGGGAGGCAGGAAACTCCTGAGAGAACGTTGTTCTGATGAGGCAGCCCGTCCAAAGGGAGGGTTGTACGTCACTTTACAGATTGTGCATGTTTGGGTGTCCCGTTTGGGGGTCCGGAGATCTGAATGGAAATTTGAAACATTCAAAAACGAACGTTCCTGCAGTTTGAGGAACGATATGCCCTACATATTTGCTGATGTTGGGTGGACGGAAGTATACAGTGCATATATGTGTGTGTGTGTGTGTGTGTGTGTGTGTGTGTGTGTGTTAGTTTTATGAGCTGATCAATAAATTTGAATTTGAGAGACCAAGATAGATCTATTTCGAGCTTATTAGCTCTCATCAGTTGGCCACACCCCAATGGGATTCGAACCGGGGCTGCAATACATCCAAGGCAGAAGCCTAGCACTACAGCCTAACCGGCTCTACCCATTGCATCAGCTAAGACAGGAGTATATAGTATATAGATGGTCTCTGGTGATGAGCCGAAAGGCAGAGAGGGAAACAGTATGTCTCCTCCCTTAATGGAGCCCTAACAGGAAGTTGAGAAAAAAACAATTATCCATATATATAAAGCGAAGGTACGTGAATCCCACCATATATATATATGTTTTCGTAGATTTTCACGGGTATAGGTATGTAGATTTTGGTTTATTCGGGTCTTTTCCCGTGTAAAATTAAAGGTGTTTTTGCAACGTTTCGATGGGATCACCCCCATCATCATCAGGCCTGGGCCTTTGCTTTTTTGCGCAATATATATATGAGAGAATATTTTCACAGCTCCTGTTCAGGGCCCTTTTAAGGGAGGAGACTTAACGTCATCCCTCTCTGTCCTTCGACTCAACCCAGAGATCATCCAGACAGAGAACCAATTAGATTACTGCTGTGTGAATTTTTTTAGATATGTGTTAGATTTTTAAGGGCTGATTTAATAAATAAAGAGACCAGGATGGAACCATTTCAGGCTTATTAGCCTTCTTCAGCTGGCCATACTCCTTCTACTGGGATATATATATGGTGGGATTCACGTACCTTCGCTACCAGTTGACAAATATAAGCGTGCATGCGCAGAAGGCCATGAGTTACGTTGGGACGGGTGGGTGGAGCTTCGGTAAGAAGTGGCTGAATACCATCTCTGAGATGTGCATATAAGTATATGTACAGACACACATACACACACACCGCCCTGAGTCCAATGGGGAGATAGGGGCGGTATATAAATCGAATAAAACCTAAACCTAAACCTGTCTGTCTTGTTTGCCATCTATCTATCTATCTATCTATCTATCTATCTATCTATCTATCTATCTATCTATCTATCTATCTATCTATCTATCTATCTATCTATCTATCTATCTATCTATCTATCTCCCTCCCTCCCTCCCTCCCTCCCTACCTACCTACCTACCTACCTACCTACATATCTATCTCTAACTATCTATCTACCTACCTACCTACCTACCTACCTACCTACCTACCTACCTACCTACCTACGTATCTATCTCTAACTACCTACCTACCTACCTACCTACCTACCTACCTACCTACCTACCTACCTCCATCCTGTGGCTCCGACTTTACTCCAAATTAAGAGATTAAAGAGTTGTAAAAAGGGAATTATTCATGTTTATAGTAGAAATAAAGTGTTTTACCGACTGTAATAACACTTCTAGTTCATTACATCATAATCCAGATTAAGATGAAAATCAAGGACATTTATTTTTCTAACGTTACAGGGGTTCTAGTATACTATACACATATTTTTACCCACAAACACACACGTGTGTATATGTATGTATGCATGTTAATTTGTTTTTAGCATAGGTATTTATATTGATGTTTTTATTATAGTTTTTTATCATTGCCTGTTCACCGCCCTGAGTCCCGTAAGGGTGAAAGGGCGGTATACAAATTTTATTATTATTATTATTATTATTATTATTATTATTATTATTATTATTATTATTATTATTATTATTATTATTATTATTATTATTATTATTATTATTATTATTATTATTATTATTATTTATTTATTTATTTAAGTAAGTATATATGTAAGTATTTAATGTTTGAAACATTGTCTGTCTGTTTCAAGCATCCACAATTATTTTGTTTTAGCAGGGGCAAATCCATCAGGAGCTGCTATTCAAAGTACAAAGAATCATTTTACCTCTCGATTTTTTCCCTGAATTTGGTAGCAAATGTCAGGAGCACTGCCCGAGTTGATTTTGAGCAGGATAGTCCCAGGTTCAACATCAGTGAACATTTTAATACTTGTATCTGGAATTTGACGCACAAGATTTTTGTATGCCCAGACGTCTGTAAAGTTTTCGTGCTGACACTTAAAACGTAGATCCTACCTTGTAAAAAATGTGCCATGTTGTTTTGCAAATACAACCGGGTGATTCCATGCGCTGTTTTTCTATCTATGCAAATAGCATGGCTTGGATAATAACACTGTTATTTCTGGATATCTCTTGGGCTTAAAAGTACAGTAGGTGGGTAATCTTTTCTCCCTTCCATTTCATCATTGCTGTAGCTGTGTTCACACCACACGCAGAAATAGCCAAAGTAGTAACAGCTGCGTGCGAGTAAAATACTATGTGGGTTTCGTTGATGCTGAATCTGGAGCTTTTTAACGGTGCAAAATCCATTTTTGGTTTGGTTAGATTTGTACAAGATCCATCGGTTACATCGGTTGTGCAAATGTACATCTCAGTCTTTCTCCTTAGGCCTGCTTTGGAAGCTTTTTTTTTTTTTTTTTTTTTTTTTTGCTGTATGTTCTTTTACATTTATTTCATGCTTTATAGTCCCGAAAGACAGGTTGGGTAAACACATTACACCTAGACGTAGTTTTTATGCTCTTGTTTATTAAACTATAATCTTGAGGTGGCCCAATGTGGCTAAGCCATAAACCAGTCACAAAGGCTGAACTTGCTAAACTAAAACCAAGCAAGCCACATTATGGGTCTCTGAGTTTGTATGTTTGTGCGTGCATGTGTGTGTGTGTGTGTGTGGGCACACACTCACAAGCCTTCAAGTCAGTGTTGGACTCTGGACAACCCCCTGGACAAGACACTGCATTTTTCTTGTTAATGTTTACTGAAGTGGTTTGCCATTACTTCCTCCCTAGGGCTGAGAGAGAGAGACTGGCCAAGGGCACCCAGCTGGCTTTGTGCCTCTAGTGGGACTAGAACTCACCGTCTCCCGATTTCTAGCCTGATGTCTCAACCACTAGGCCACACTGACTCTCTAATGCAATGATGGCTAACCTTTTTTGGCTCGCGTGCCAAAAGCGGAGGGAGCGAAGAGGGGTCGTGCATGGGCGTGCCACACCCATAATGCTATTTGCGTGACCCCCTGCTTTTGGCACGCTTTTTTCGCCCTCCCCAGGCTCCAGAGGCTTTCTAGGAGCCTGGAGAGGGTAAAAACAGCCTTCGCTCCCCACCTCCAGAGGCTTCAGGAGCTTCCCTGAAGGCTCCAGAGGGCGAAAAACAGCCTCAAAAGAAGGCCTAAATCAGCTGGCCAGTGCACACATCTGCGCTAGTGCTGACAGGGCAACGCCTCGCGTGCCCTAAGAAATGGTACCGCGTGCCACCTGTGGCACCCGTGCCATAGGTTCGCCATCCCTGCTCTAATGGGTTAGTATCAAGTATCAAATCAATTGATACTTGGGGGAAATATGTATATATCTTCCCCGATTATTTTTATTTATATATATATATATATATATATAGATAGATAGATAGATAGATAGATAGATAGATAGATAGATAGATAGATAGATAGATAGATACACACACATAGATAGATAGATAGATAGATAGATAGATAGATAGATATTGAGATAGGTAGGTAGATAGGTAGTAGGTAGGTAGGTAGATGTAGAGATGAGAGAGAGAGAGATATGGTAGATAAAAAGATAGATATAGAGATAGATAGATAGATGATAGATAGATAGATAGATAGATAGATAGATAGATAGATAGATAGAGATAGATATTGAGATAGATAGATAGATAGATAGATAGATAGATAGATAGATAGATAGATAGATAGATAGATAGATAGAGATAGATATTGAGATAGGTAGGTTGATAGGTAAGTAGGTAGATGTAGAGATGAGAGAGAGATAGAGAGAGAAAGAGATATGGTAGATAAAAAGATAGATAGATAGATAGATATTGAGATAGATAGATAGATAGATAGATAGATAGATAGATAGATAGAGATGAGAGAGATAGAGAGATAGAGAGAGAGAGATAGATGGTAGATAAAAAGATAGATAGAGAGAGACAGACAGACAGACAGACAGACAGATATATAGTTTATATATGTATGTATGTAGTATTTGTGCTGATAAATAAATAAAGGGAGACTAGTATAGATCTATTTCAAGCTATTTAGCTCTCTTACTGGGATTCGAACCTGGACTGTTTTTACATATTAGGCAGTTGTATTAGCCTCTAAGCCACAGGCTCTCCTCCCTTATCAGCTGAGCCAAGGGAATAATTCAGAAATAAAGGGAAGCAGTATGTCCCTCCCATATTTAGGCATGCCAGGTTCTTTGACATAACACTTTATATGTATATTTATTTTTATTTTTATTTTTATATTTATGTATAAAAGGGGTCCGTTTATCAGACAAGGTTGGTCAGACCAGAAGATGGCCTTCCTTGCTGACATTTACCTGACAAGATAGCCGACCGAAATACATTTCAAAACGATGTTGAGAAGAAAGTAACAGAATGAATTTTTTGAAGGAGACCAATGCAAAGACCTTCTCTTGGGAAACAGATCTAAAATGCAGAAATTTCAGAGTTGGCGTTAAGTACTTGTGAAAAAGATGTTGGAATACATTTTTGATCTTATGTGAAGTCACAGTTGGATTTTATTTTGTAATGGTGAGACCCCCATGTAAGTGTAGGAAGGGAGGAGGGAGGGAGAGGAAGGAAGGAAGGAAGATTTAGAGAAGCAGGCTTTACTTTTACTTTACTTTATTCAGATTTATAACCCGCACCTTATTTATTTATTTTATTTATTTTATTAAATTTATACCCCGCCCTTCTCCTTGTTAGGACCCAGGACGGCGCACAGGCATTATTAAAACCACAAAATACAATAAATATCAATTTAAAATATATTAAATTAGTTAACCCGTGCTAAAACCCATGTTAAAAACCTTCCCAAATTATAATTTATTTTTAAAAAGTCAGAAATGGGGGGCTATGCCAGGCCGGCTTGTTGAAATAAATACGTCTTAAGACGTTGGTGGAAGAGGCGGAGGTCCGAGATAGTGCGAAGGTCGGGGGGTAGGTCGTTCCAGAGGGCCGGGCCCGTCCCAGAGAAGGCCCTTCCCCTGGGTGTCGCCAACCGGCATTGCCCGGCCGACGGCACCCGGAGAAGACCCTCTCTGTGGGAGCGGATCGGACGAAGGGATGTATGGGGCAGGAGGCGGTCTCGTATATAGCTAGGCCCCGAGCCATGGAGCGATTTAAAGATGGTGGTCAACACCTTGAAGCGCACTCGAAAGGCCACAGGCAGCCAGTGCAGCTCGCGCAGGAGAGGTGTTACGTGGGTTTGCCTTGAGGCACCCATAATCAGCCGCGCGGCCACATTCTGTACTAACTGTAGCTTTCGAGTGCACCTCAAGGGGAGCCCCATGTAGAGAGCGTTGCACCTTCTCCAAAAAGGACCCAGGGTGGCGCGCAGGAAATTTAAAAAACATAACAAATATAACAAAGGTACAAAATTTTAAAAAACTATTAAATATTAAATATACCCTGTGCTAAAATTGTATAAAATCCCCCAAATTAAAACTATCTAAAAATGGTCAAAACGGGAGGTTATGCTATGCCGGCTTGTTGGAAAAGGCGGGTCTTAAGACGCTGGCGGAAGAGGCAGAGGTCTGAGATGGTACGTAGTTCGGGGGGGGTAAGTCGTTCCAGAGGGTAGGGCCCGCCACAGAGAAGACCCTTCCCCTTGGTGTCGCCAGCCGGTATTGCCCGGCCAACGGCACCCTGAGAAGGCCCTCTCTGTGGGAGCGGATCGGACGGAGGGATAGAAGGCTCATAGAAGGAAAACCTTTTCCAATCCTACTTGATTGGAGATTAAACCTTAAGACCTGTGAAAAAGGATTGAAAGAATTGGTGCCGTTTAGCTTTCAACAGGAGGTGAGATTGAATGACCAATATGACCTTCTCATTCATTGTGAGTTTATGGCCTAATACCTTGATAAGAGTTTACCTTTGCATAGACTGAAAACAGAAGTGTCAGGAATTGAAACAAACAGATTCATGGGTCAGGAGGAATTAAGAAGGTCCATCCCGAAATCAGGGATCACAGAGAGGAAAAGCAGAAAGACAAAAAATCTTATTTGGGATTAGGTAAAGGTAAAAGTTCCCCTCGCACATATGTTCTCCTCGCTCCTGACTCTAGAGGACGGTCCTCATCTCCAAAGAGCCGAAGAGCCAGTGCTGTCCGAAGACGTCTCCGTGGTCATGTGGCCGGCATGACTCAACACCGAAGGCTCACGGAACGCTGTTCCCTTCCCACCAAAGGTGGTTCCTATTTTTCTACTTGCATTTTTTGCGTTCTTTCGAACTGCTTGGTTGGCAGAAGCTGGGAAAAGTCACGGGAGCTTGCTCCGTTATGCAGCACTAGGGATTCGAACCGCCGAACTGCCGACCTTTCTGATCGACAAGCTCAGCGTTTTAGCCACTGAGCCACTGTGTCCCTTTTATTTGGGATAGGAATGAGATTTTAACTGGATTGCAACAGATGGTCCTTTTGGCAAAAGAATTTGCAAGAAAGCGACAGAGAGAGAAAGAGGGAGGGAGGGAGGGGAGAGAATGACTGAAGAGAGAGAGGGAGACAGAGACTGAGAGAGAGACAGAGACAGAGACAGAAAGAGAGTGACAGAGAGAAAGAGGGAGGGAGAGAGACTGAGAGGGAGACAGAGAGACACAGAGGGACACAGAGGGACACAGAGAGGGAGGGAGGGAGAAAGAGAGACTGAAGAGAGAGAGGGAGACAGACAGAGAGAGAGAGAAAGAGAGGGAGGGAGGGAGAGACTGAAAGAAAGAGGGAGACAGAGAGACTGAGAGAGATAGAGAGAGACATACAGAGAGGGAGGGGGGAGAGAGAGACAGAAGAGAGAGAGAGGGAGACAGAGAGACACAGAGAGACACAGAGAGGGAGGGAGGGAGAAAGAGAGACTGAAGAGAGAGGGAGACAGAGACTGAGAGAAAGAGAGTGACAGAGACAGAAAAAGAGAGGGAGGGAGGGAGGGAGAGACTGAAAGAGAGAGGGAGACAGAGAGACTGAAAGACATAGAAAGAGACACAGAGGGAGCGGGGAGAGAGACTGAAGAGAGGGAGAGGGAGACAGAGACTGAGAGAAAGAGACAGAGAGAGAAAGGGAGGGAGGGAGGGAGAGAGAGATTGAAAGAGAGAGAGAGGGAGCCAGAGAGACTGAGAAAGACAGTGACAGAGAGAGAGAGACAGAGAGAGAGAGAGAGAGGGAGACAGAGAGAAGGAGGGAGGGAGGAAGAGAGAAAGGGGTGGCTGAGGAGTCCCGTTATGATCTGAGCAAGACAGCAGGATTGAGAAAGAACCACGTTAGCTGCTGAGTGATGTCCACTTTCAACAAGGGTTTGGTGGAATATTGCATTCTTGTTGAGCCCTTTTGTCTTTTTTCCCCCTGCACAAAAATCGACATACGCAGAGAAGGTCAGTCCTAGTTCAAATCAAGCCTCTCTTCCCCCCATGCCCCCCCATGCCCCCACCCCAAGCAGAACTCAGCAAGAAATGAGCAATTGAGGGCCTTATCCCAGAAATGATGCTATGATCTCAAAGTGGGCGACACCCTGAAGAGGAGATTTATTGGCATAAGCAACCCTTTCAAAGCTCTTGTTTCAGGTTGCGCCACGGAGTCCAGTAAAAGTAGAATTTGTGCAGGGATTTATGCTTTTCTTCCCAATTTTGGAATTGATGTGTGTCTCTTGAAAATGACCAGTGCTAGAAATGGATATGTCTGGATTTTCAAAAAGGTGGTACATTTCCTAACCTACCTTCCTTCCTTCCTTCCTTCCTTCCTTCCTTCCTTCCTTCCTTCCTTCCTTCCTTCCTTCCTTCCTTCCTTCCTTCCTTCCTTCCTTCCTTCCTTCCTTCTTTCTTTCCTTTTCTTTCTTTTCTTTATTCTTCCTTCACTCCTTTCTTTCCTCCTTCCTTCTTTCCTTCCTTCCTCTGTCCTTTCTTTCCTTTTCTTTCTTTTCTTTATTCTTTCTTTCTTTCTTTCTTTCTTTCTTTCTTTCTTTCTTTCTTTCTTTCTTTCTTTCTTTCTTTCTTTCTTTCTTTCTTTCTTTCTTTCTTTCTTTCTTTCTTTCTGTCATGCCTCAGGCAGGACTAGAACTCCCAACCTCCTGGTGATTGGCCCAAAGTCACCCACTCGGCTTTCCCAAAGGTGCTTTTGAAAAAGACAACTGGACTTTTTCCCCGCCTTGAAGGCATTTTGCTTGTTGTCCAAGAAGCTTCTTTGGTTCTGAACGGAACAGTTGTTAAGCGAGCGAAAACACTTTCATCCCAACATCGTGTGTCACCGCAAAAGTATAATTAATGGTTGAGAGCCGACCAGTTGCAGCCCGTAAAAGGATTCATGTTGGAGCTTTTAATTGACACAACACCGTGGTATCGCAACACAGGCCCTGCCCTGCGTTGGCATTGTGATGTGGACACACAAAGTGTGACTTGCACAGTCAGTGTGGCATTGGCTGCATTGCTATCTTGCAGACACCATTGTGTGCAGCCTTGATAAGTAATAGTGGTGTGTTTCTTTTCATTCTGTGTGGAAGGAGGATGACTCACCTTGGACAAGGACATCAATACAATATAATACAAGACAAGACAATAGCAGAGTTGGAAGGGACCTTGGAGGTCTTCTAGTCCAACCCCCTGCCTAGGCAGGAAGCCCTATACCGTTTCCATTGTTCGTAATTCACATTCAAACCTTAACTTGAGGCCGTGGATTCCTAGAGTGAAGGAGTGAGGCAGGGCGCCAGTTTGGCGGAGTGGCGAAGATGCCGCGTTAGAAACTAGGAGACTGTGAGTTCTAGTTCCTCCTTGGGATGAAAGTCGGAATGAACGTATCGCTAGGAGATGGTGGGTTCTAGTTCTGCCTTAGGCGTGAAAGGTGGCTGGGTGACTTTGGGCCAATCACTAGGAGATGCAGAATTCTAGTTCCGCCTTAGTCATGAAAGTTGCCTGGATGATTTGGGTCCATTCACCAGGAGACGGTGAGTTGTAGCCCATCTTAGGCATTGGTGCCTCCTGGGTAACTTTTGTCCAATCACTGGGAGATGGTGAGTTGTAGTCTCCCCTTGGGCATGAAAGCTACCTGGGTGATTTTGAATCATCACCAGGACATTGGGAGTTCTAGTCCTGGCTTAGGCATGAAAGCTACCTGGGTGACTGGTCCAATCTCTAGGAGAAAGTGAGTTGTAGTCCTTGCTTAGGCATGAAAGCTGCCTGGGTGATTTTGAATCATCACCAGGACATTGGGAGTTCTAGTCCTTGGTTAGATATGAAATCTACCTAGGTGATTTTGAATCATCACCAGGACATTGGGAGTTCTAGTCCTTGGTTAGATATGAAATCTACCTAGGTGATTTTGAATCATTACCAGGACATTGGGAGTTCTAGTCCTTGGTTAGATATGAAATCTACCTAGGTGATTTTGAATCATCACCAGGACATTGGGAGTTCTAGTCCTTGCTTAAGCATGAAAACTGCCTGGGTGATTTTGAATCATCACCAGGACATTGGGAGTTCTAGTCCTTGGTGAGGCATGAAATCAGTCCAGGTAACTTCGGGCCAATCACCAGATGATGATGAATTCTAGTCCCACTTCAGGCATGGAAGCCGCCCGGGTGACTTCAGGCCAATCACCAGGAGACGATGAGTTCTAATCCCGGCTTAGGCGTGAAAGCCGGTTGGGTGACTTAGTGCTAATCCTTCTCTCTCTCTCTCTCTCTCTATCTCTCAGCCCCATCTATCTGGCGGTAGCTGTGGTTGGGAACCTGAGAAGGGCGCGCAATGTACGAAATCAAGGCAGGGAATACATTTAAGGGAGACATGTTTTAAAAAAGAAAACGATTCGCCTACGTTTGTTTTTCTTTTCTTTATTTTTGTAATTTTCATTTATTTTTGAACAAACACAAATAACACGAAAATGGTAGAAAAAACCCATAAAAAACCATCTTCCATTACAAAGTACAAATTATGAAAAAAATGTATCAGTTAATTACAAAATTTCTACGCATTTCTTCCATGGTCATCGCTTGCTTTTCATGTCAATTATTACAATTATTGTATCTCAATCTTAATTTAACTAATTGTTTTAGCATCCTTTTTATATATAAGACAAACGTATATAATGGCATTCTATTAACAAGACAAACAGAGAAAAAGAAAAAAATAGTCATCAGGAAAAATCATCACTCTATATTATCTCTTTTAAAAAGCATTACCGACGGGTCACACATAATTTCTGTGCATCCCTAAAATATTTATTATTGACAAGTAATCTCATTTTATATCTAATAAAATGAAATTCATTTGTGAAAAAAGTAAGGTTCTACATTTAGGCAAGAAAAACGAAATGCACAGGTACAGTATAGGTGGTACCTTGCTCAATAGTAGCAACTGTGAGAGGGATCTTGGAGTCCTAATGGACAACCATTTAAATAAGAGCCAGCCGTGTGCAGCAGCTGCCAAAAAGCCAATATAGTTCTAGGCTGCATAAACAGAGGGATAGAATCAAGATCATGTGAAGTGTTAATGCCACTGTATAGTGCCTTGGTAAGGCCACACTTGGAATACTGCATACAGTTTTGGTCGCCACGATGTAGAAAAGACATGGAGACTCTGGAAAGAGTGCAGAGAAGAGCAACCAAGATGATTAGGGGACTGGAGACTAAAACATGAAGAATGGTTGCAGGAGCTGGGTATGTCTAGTTTGATGAAGAGAAGGACCAGGGGAGACATGATAGCAGTGTTCCGATATCTCAGAGGGTGCCACAAAGAAGAGGGAGTCAAACTATTCTCCAAGGCACCTGGGGGCAGGACAAGAAGCAATGGGTGGAAACTAATCAAGGAGAGAAGCAACTTGGAACTAAGGAGAAATTTCCTGACAGTTAGAACAATTAACCTCTGGAACAGCTTGCCTCCAGAAGTTGTGAATGCCCCAACCCTGGAAGTCTTTAAGAAGATGTTGGGTAGCCATTTGTCTGAAATGGTATAAGGTTCCTGCCCACGCAGAGGGTTGGACTAGAAGACCTACAAGGTCCCTTCCAACTCTGCTATTGTATTGTATTATAAATTTTAAATCAGAAAGTTTGTCATATAATCTTAATGTCATGACACCAAAATTTTCATCTAATATTCCAAATTTCGTCTGTGCCTCCGTTTGTTTTCCAAGGGCCTGGTTTTCTCTGCCAAAGTCCGGCTGGTAGTTGGAAGGCTTTGGGTTGATGGCCGAGGCGGTAAAAAGCTCTTTGACGCAGATTTACAATGGGAATGCAGACAGACCAGTATCCGGGGTGGAAGGAGCGCCGAGGGATCTTCCTTGGGGATTTATGAGCCCAGGCGGCCTAAATCTCTTGTTTGAAGTGTAGCCCGCCTCTCATTTCCTGACCTAACAACCTACAAAAAAACGAAAACAACCCAGGGCTGGGGCTTCAGATGAGCTGCTGGCCACCGCTCCAAGCCAGGCACCCAGACGAGGGACACTAAAAAACAGGTTGTTAAAGGAGAGTTTGAAGTCTTTCAGGCTCAGATTGATTGGCCTGTTTTGGGAAAAACAAAATGTCTACCCAGGGTGGTTAGGAATAAGGTAGGGAGAGCTGATGTTTGTGTAATTGATTGATTGATGGATATCCTGTCCTTAATCCATCCTTCCTCCCTCCCTCCCTCCATTCTTTCTTTTCTTTATCATTTCTTCCTTACTTCCTTCCCTCCCTCTCTCACTCCCTTCTTTCTTTTCTTTATCCCTCCCTCGCTCCCTCAATTTTATTATTTTTCTTCCTTCCTTCCCTCTCCCATATCTCACTACTTTCTTTTCTTTATCCATCCTTCCTCTTCTTTCTTTCTTTCTTTCTTTCTTTCTTTCTTTCTTTCTTTCTTTCTTTCTTTCTTTCTTTCTTTCTTTCTTTCTTTCTTTCTTTCTTTCTTTCCTTCTTTCCTTCCTTCCTTGCTTCCTTTTTTTTCTTCCACTTCCTTCCTTCCTCCTACCCACACTCCCTCTCTCTCCCTTCTTTTTCTTTTCATTCTTCCTTTACACCTTCCTTCCTGTTCCCTCCCTCTCTCTGTTCTTTCTTTTCCTTTATTCTTACTTCACTCCTCCCTCCATCCCTCCCTCCGTTTTATTATTTTTCCCTCCCTCCTTCCTTCCTCCTTAATTCCCTCCCTTCCTCCCTCTTGTTCTTTTTCCTTCTCTCGCTCAGTCTTATTATCCTTTCCTTCCTTCTTTCCTCCTTCCCTTCCCCCTCCCTCCCTCTCTAACTCCCTCCCTCTTGTTCTTTTTCCTTCCTTCCTTCTCCCCTCCCTCTGTTTTATTATTATCCTTTCCTTCCCTCCTTCCTTCTTTCCTCCTTCCCTTCCCCCTCCCTCCCTCTCTTTTATTATTTTCCTTTCCTTCCCTCGTTCCTTCTTTCCTCTCTCCCTTCCCCCTCCCTCCCTCCCTCCCTCCCTCCCTCCCTCCCTCCCTCCCTCCCTGTCTTTCCTCTCTCTCTCCCCCTCCATTTCCTGTGGCAGGAAGTCCATCAAATGGGGTAAAATTCACTTAACAACTGTCTCGTTTAGCATCAGATATTTGGGGCTCTATTCTGGCCATTAAGTCGAGGACTGTCTGTACCAGCAAAACCGCTTGCATAAGTGAAACATCTGAACCGGTGCAACCTGGGTTCGTTTGATTGTGATCGACTCAGAAGGTGTGCACCTCTGTGAAGGAATGGGACTGACTCAATTTAATTCAGAATAGAGCCGGAAGGGACCTTGGAGGTCTTCTAGTCCAACCCGCCGCACAAGCAGGGCACCTGGCGTCATTTCAATATAAGGTTACACTATACAGTTAATCCTTGACTTACGACCACAACTCGTAAGCCCCAAATTTATGTTGCTGAGTGAGAAATTTGTTCAGTGAATTTTGCCTCATTTTAACGGCTTTCCTTGCCACGGCTGTTAAGGGGATCGCTCCAGTTGTTATATTACTAGCACCGTTGCTAAGTGGGTCTGGTTTCTCCATTGACTTTGCTTGTCAGAAGGTCGCAAAAGGGGGAGTCCCATGACTCCCGGGATGCTGCAGTCTTCATAAATGTGAGTCCGTTGTGAAGCGTGCAAATGTAAATCACCATGGGGATGCTGCAACAGTCATACCTATGGAAAAATGGCCACGAATCCCTTTTTTTCAGCGCCGTTGAAACTTCGGTCATTAAACAAACCGTTGTGTCGAAAAACTACCTGTATCACTATGGGTCACGCGTCCTGCGGCGGGTGGACAATCTGGTGGTGTTAATCCCATTCAAACCTGCCCCCCCCCCCCGATGTGGTGTTTTAATCCCCTTCTCCCTGGACCTCTCGCCTCACAATCAGGAGGTGGTGAGTTCAATCCTAGGTAGAGGCAGATGTAGGGTCTCCACCTTGGGCAGGGGGTTGGACTAGATGACCTAGTAGGCAGAACAAGAAGCAATGGGTGGAAACTAATCCAGGAGAGAAGCAACTTAGAACTGAGGAGAAATTTCCTGACAGTGAGAACAATTAATCAGTGGAACAGAAGTTGCCTCCAGAAGTTGTGAATGCCCCAACACTGCAAGTCTTCAAGAAGATGTTGGATAGCCATTTGTCTGAAATGGTATAGGGCTTCCTGCCTAGGCAGGGGGTTGGACTAGATGACCTCCAAGGTCCCTTCCAACTCTGCTGTTGTATTACCTGCAAGGTCCCTTCCCACTCGATGAATCTTACCGATCGGTCTGCTTGGAAGGGCCTAGTTGTTTGTTTTCAACGCGCTTGTTTAATCTCACGTCTTTCGGCTGAAGATATTTGGATTTCCTCAGAAATTCAAATTCGCCCACCTCTTTGGAGGGGAAACAAAAATAATATTAATAAGAACCACCGCTCCCCTTCCACAATAAGACCCCCATTGTTTTGTGTTTTGTTGTCGCCGTTATGAATAAGCAACATTCGCAGTATAAGATTTGAAATTAAAAAAACCAAAACAAAAACCATAGCAATACTGGAAATTCTCCCACTAATAAGCAGACTGTTGATTTTCTTCTCGCCACGCTGTTTGTGAAAAGCCTTTTTCAGCGGGGGGACGGCAAAAAAGAGAGGAGAGATTTCATTTTTAAACACACAAACACACAACACAGGAGCTACAATTAGCGAAGTTTTCTCAAGTTTTTCCCCCTCTCTTTTTCTCTTCCTCTCCGGTCGACGGGGGTTCGAGAGTCGGGTGGGTGAGCGGGAGCCCCGATTTCTGACGCAGTCTTTTTCCGCAATCCGGGTTTGTGGTGGGTTGTTGCTTTTTTGGGGTTTTTTTTGTGTGTGATTGTCTGTCTATCTGTTTATCTGGAATAATTCCACCCCACCCCACCCTCCCTTCACGGTTGTGTTTTGGTAAGGCGTGAAGCGCCCGGGTCCTTACAAAACAGCAGCTGTACCCTCGGCCGTCGGGCGTTCAGCGGCCTATTCATTCATTCAGACGCCTTAATGGCCCTTTGTGTAAACGCCGCGCCGGGTGAGGGGCGACCCACCATGCCTGCTTGGGTCGCGTCCCCCTCCCCTTGTGTGAATCACGGGAGCACCCCTCTTTTCTCCTCCTCCTCCTCCTTTCCCCCGCCTCTCCCCTCCCCGCTCCTGCATATGTATGGAGAGAACCATCTGCTCCTAACTCCTGGCTTTCTCTCCACCTCTTTCTGTTTTCGCAGGCATTTTCTCTTTTGTTCCCAAAGAAAAATCCCAAACCAGGCCAAGTGTGTGGTTTTTTTTCTTTGCAAGGGTATTTTTATTTATTATTATTATTATTATTATTATTATTATTATTATTATTATTATTATTATTATTATTATTATTATTATTATTATTATTATTATTATTATTTCCACCCTCCCCCTCGGAGGAATCGCATTGTGTCTCCTTGCTCCCCTTGAAAAAGTAACACACACACACCCCTTTTATCCTTCGCCTTGTCTCGACTTCAATTCCCGGCCATCCATCCATCCATCCTTCCATCCATCCGGCCGGGCACGTCGCAGCTGCTGTCCTCAGCTGTGGGAAGCAGCTACTCCTTCTCCACATCCTCCCCCTCCCCCTTCCCAAAATAAGTAAATGAAAAACCGAGCGTTCATCCCTAAAGCAGGGGTCTCGAACTCAAATTTACCTGGGGGCCGCTGGAGGCAGAGGCTGGGTGAGGCTGGGATTCCACCAGAGGTCCACTCCCCCTGTGGGCTGCACTAATATTATACTTTCATATCACGGTGGGGGGCGCAAGATACCGTCCTGCGGGCCGCAATTGGCCTGCGGGCCGCGAGAATGAGACCTCTGCCCTAAAGCAGGGGTCTCCAACCTTTGCAACTTTAAGTCTGAAGGACTTCAGCTCCCAGAAGCTGGCTGGAGAAGTCTGGGAGCTGAAGTCCTTCAGACTTAAAGTTGCAAAGGTAGGAGACCCCTGCCCTAAAGGGAGTGGCAGATTTCTCTCCTCTTTCCTCCCTAGAGCAGGGGTGTCAAACTCAAGGCCCAGGGGGCTGGATCTGGCCTGCGAGGTGCTTAGATTTGGCCCGCAGGTCCGCCCTGGAAACAGCGAACGACCGGGCCCGCGGTGCCTCCACCAGCAAAAATGGAGCTCGGGAAGGCCGCTGCCAGCCCTCCCGAGCTCCATTTTCGCTGGCAGAGTTTTGTAGGAGGCTGTCACAGTTGAAAACGGAGCCCGGGAGCCCGTTTTCGCCGGCGGAGTTTTCATTTGGGCCACCACAGACAGCCAAGCTGGCCACGCCCGCCCTGCCCCCTGAGGTCAAAAACAACCCTGATGAGACCCTCAGTGAAATCAAGTTTGACACTCCTGCCCTATAGCATCCCCTATCCTGCATCTCGTCTCTCGCTAAGGTCTGTTTTTGGCGGCCGCCGAATCGAATTCTGCTTCTACGGTTCGCCCTGGATTTACAACGGTCTGTTCACAAACTTGCGATGCCGCTGAAAAAAACCCGCCTTAGGACCATTTTTCACACTTGCGACCAATGTTATGGTCACGTGACAATGGTCGCAATTCAGATGCATTGCAACGGATTCGTACTTAGGAGGGTTGTAGGGTCCCCGGAGTTGTGGGATCCCCCTTTTTGTGACCTCCTGACAAGCCAAGTCAATGGAATAGCCCGATTCACTTAAAGTCCATGTGGTTACTTTAGCAACTATAGGGATTCATTTAACAACCAGGGCAAGAATAGTCGTAAAATGGGCCAAAAACTCATTTAAGTCTCACTTAGCAACTAAAAAATTTGGGCTCAATGGTGGTTGTAAGTTGAGGACTACCTGTAGTTGATTTTTCCAAGTCCTAACTGGAGATGCATGGAAATTTAGCTCATCTTTAAAAGAAAATTTCCTAACGACTGTACAGGTAGTCCTCAACTTACGACAGTTCATTTAGTGGCCGTTCAAAGTTTAAACGGCATCGAAAAAAGTGACTTTTGACATGGAAGCTCTAAAATATATACTGTAAACCCTACATACCTTTTCCCCTTTTTATAATTTGTAAAAACCAATAAAAATTGTTTACGGAAAAAAGAAGAAGAAAAAAGTGACTTTTTTTCACACTTACGACCTTTGTAGCATTCCCCATGATCAAAATTCTGATATTTGGCAACTTACTCACATTTATGACGGTCGCAGTGCCCCGGGGTGGCCATGCGACCCCTTTTTACGACCTTCTGACAAGTAAAAGTCAATGGTGGAAACCAGGGTCACTTAGAAACCGTGTTAGTAATATAACAAGTGGAGCGATTCACTTAACAGCTGTGGCACGGAAAGCCGTAAAACGGGGCCAGACTCATTTAATGAGTTGACAAATGTCTCACTTCGCAACATACCTTTTGGCCTCAATCGTGGTCGTAAGTCAAGGATAAACTGTACATTAGGAACACGTTATGTGTTAGATCAGCCTAAGGTTAACGCAGGGGTCTCCAACCTTGGCAACTTTAAGTCTGAAGGACTTCAGCTCCCAGAATTCTCCAGCCAGCAAAGCTGGCTGGAGAAGTCTGGAAGCTGAAGTCCTTCAGACTTAAAGTTGCCAAGGTTGGAGACCCCTGGGTTAACGGATTTAACAAAGGTCTCACTTAACCTCAGGCATTTTGGTCTCAATTTCCGGTTGTAAGTCCAGGACTGCCTGTATATATTGATGCACAGGTTTTTATTTCTTTCAATTGATTTCAGTTTCCCTCCTTGGCTTTGCTGATTTGAAAACAAGGATCCCAGGATCAGAATAGATCCAGGCCACTGGGGGTGGGGAGGGTGAGTGGGGGGGATAGCCACAAGTGCCCCTGAATGACGGCCTTGGTTATGTCATCAATCTTAGAGGTATTTCCTGAGGGAGGACCCCCCTAAGACATGAACTGAGTAGGAAGCCATCCAATGAGGTCTTTTGATGTCAGCCAGTCATTGACCGCAGGAATTCTGAGCTAATTACAGGCTCTGGATGATCTGAATGACCATTGTTCATGTTTGCGATGTCCATTCTTGAACAGCAAATCTTCTTTTCAGGCCCAGTTTTGGGAGAATACAGGTCATCCTCCAGTTACAATACAATAGTAGAGTTGGAAGGGTTACCTTGGAGGTCATCTAGTCCAACTCCCTGCCTAGGCAGGAAACCCTATACCATTTCAGACAAATGGCTATCCAACATCTTCTTGAAGACTTGCAGTGTTGGGGCATTCACAACTTCTGGAGGCAACTTCTGTTCTACTGATTGATTGTCCTAACTGTCAGGAAATTTCTCCTCAGTTCTAAGTTGCTTCTCTCCTTGATTAGTTTCCACCCATTGCTTCTTGTTCTGCCCTCAGGTGCTTTGGAGAATAGTTTGACTCCCTCTTCTTTGAGGCAACCCCTGAGATATTGGAACACTGCTATCATGTCTCCCCTGGTCCTTCTTTTCATTAAAGTAGACATACCCAGTTCCTGCAATCGTTCCTCATATATTTTAGTCTCCAGTCCCCTAATCATCTTTGTTGCTCTTCTCTGTACTCTCTCTAGAGTCTCCACATCTTTTCTACATCGTGGTGACCAATTACGACCACCATGGAGTCTAAAAAAATGTTGCTAAGTGAAATAGTTGTAAAGGGTGTCCCCCTCCTATTTTACGATTTTTCTTGGCATGGTTGTTAAGTGAATCCTCGGACTTTCCAAGATTAACAGAGTTGGAAGGGACCTTGTAGGTCATCTAGTCCAGCTCCCCCGCCCAAGTAGGAGACCCTAGACTGTTTTGGACAGATGGTAGTCCAGTCTCTTCTTGAATGTTTCCAGTGATTAAGCCTCCCAAAACATCTGATGGCAACTTCTGTTCCATGGGTTGATTGTTCTCCCTGTCAGAAAATTACTCCTTATTTCCAGGTTGAATCTCTCCTTGGTCAGTTTCCATCCATTCTTCCTTCTCTGACCTTCGGGTGCTTTGGAGAATAGCTTGACCCCTTCCTCCTCTCTGTGGAAGCCCCTCAAATATTGGAAGACTGATATCCTGTCTCCCCTGGTCCTTCTCTTCACTAGACTAGACATACCCAATTTCCAGCAACCGTTCTTCCTATGTTTTAGCCTCCAGTCCCCTCATCTTCTTGGTTGCTCTTCTCTGCACCCTTTCTGGAGTCTCCACATCTTTTTGATAGTGTGGTGACCAAAACCGGATGCAGTACTCTAGGTGTGGCCTTACTAAGGCTTTGTAGAGTGGTATTAGTATCTCCCTTGATCTTGATTGTATCCCTCTGTTAATGCAATTTAGGATTCAATTGGCTTTTTTGGCTGCCGCCACACACTGTTGGCTCCTATTTAGCTGGTTGTCCACTAAGACTCCAAGATCCCTCCCACAGTCACTGCTATTAAGAAGTCTGGTTTCACCCAATCTATATGTGTCCTTTTGGTTTTTCTTGCCTAAGTGTAAGACTTTCCTTTTCTCTGCACTGAATTTCATTTGGTTAGATCGGGCCCAGTGTTCCAGTCTATCCAGATCCATCTGAATCTTGAGCCTATCATCTAGGGCAGGGGTCTGCAAAGTCGGCTCTTTTAAGACTGGTGGACTTCAACTCCCAGAGTTGAAGAATTCTGGGAGTTGAAGTCCACCAGTCTTAAAAGAGCCGACTTTGCAGACCGCTGATCTAGGGCGTTGGCTATTCCTGCCAGTTTAGTGTCATCCTCAGATTTGGTAATTTACCCCCTTTTATTCCCACATATTCAAGATGAAGCCAGCAGCCATTATCTCGTTCTTCAGGGTTTCCACGGTGGTGAGAACGGACGTCCTTCAGCTGTTCGGGGATTCCCGTGGGACTGGTTGCGAGCTTGCTCGCTTGCGTTTGTGTCTTACAAGGGCTTTGTAATAAGGCTTGTAGCTATGGACGCATCTGCTGCTGGGCCTCTGTGTAAGGTTGACCTTCTGAACGATCCAGTTTCTTTCTTTTAAATTATGTGTGACCTTTGTCCTCTGGTTTTTGGTCTTGTAGGTTCTCTCCCCCCCCCATGCCAGTTTTCTATATCCTTTGGAAACATCCCCCCCTCCCTCAGTTTGGGAGACAACCCCTCCTCACTTGCTTCTTGTGTCTTCAGTTGTTGTGTGTTCCAATTTTTTTTAAAAAAATATTTATCTGTCAAAATATAAGAGACAAAAGAAAGTAAAAAAAAATGGAATGGAAAACTGGGAAGGAAAAAGGAGATAATAACATTAGAAGTACATCTTTTTACTTTAATACTATAGTACAGGGGCCAGCAAACTGCGGCTCTGGAGCCGCATGTGGCTCTTTCATCCCTCTGCTGCGGCTCCGTCAATGGTCGACGCCACAATTTTGAGAGGAACGTCCGATGGGGGGCGGGGCGGGAGAGAAGCACAGTGCGCCAAGAGAAGATTCTATGGCAATGGGGGAGGGTTTTCCAGTTGTCTCCACAATTGATAGGGCTTTCGGTTATGACAGGTAGAGGAAAAAGGACGCCGCGCTAGGAGGAGACTGGTGGGGGAACTGAATTTCCGATCAGCTCCAGAATTGAACAGGAGGCTTCCGGTGAGGACCTTTGTGGCTCCCGGTGTTTTCTGTGGGAAACGGGTCCAAATGGCTCTTGGAATGTTGCAGTTTGCCGACCCCTGCAATAGTATATTGATGGTGAACTTATGGCACATGTGCCACAGATGACACGCAGAGCCCTCTCTGTGGACACCTGAGCCATCACCCTGGCTCAGCTACACCGCACATGTGTACTCACCTCCTGCCGCTCAGTTGATTTTCAGGTCTCTGCCGCAAATGCGTGGGGGGTGGAGCGAATGGGGCTGAATACAGTAGATGTGTGCGCATGCATGTGGGGGGTGTTGCATGCACATGCGCAGGGTCGGAGTGCAGGGGGAGCGGTGTGCCCCCCGCGCCCCGTTTTTGGTCCCAGGAGGTTTCAAGGAGGCCTGCTAGGCCCAAAATGGGCCGTGGGGCGGGTGGTGTCGCACATGCATGCGCGGGAGGCGCAGAGATGTTTATGTCACGCATTGCATTATGGGTGTGGGTACACGCACTTGTGCTTTTGGCACACGGCGACAAAAAGATTAGCCATCCCTGCAATAGTATGTATACTAGCCTTTTCTACAACCACTAATCCGCAAAAATATAATCAAAATTTCACACACACACCCCAATCGCAATCACAAAATCCGGAAGCAATTGCTAAATGGAAATAAAATTAAATATGTTTTCTTCTTTGGATGTGAAGGAATCGATTAAATAAGTTCTGCTTTTGCTTGCTGTGAGAAATAATACAGATTTCGGTTCACTCTTTAATCTTTATTGACGATCCTAATTTATAATTCACTACATTGTTTTTAAACCATGAGAAATCCCGAGTTTTTCCTCGGTTCCCTCTGCCTTTTTGCCTTCCTTTCATTCCCTATGTAGGTGGTTTTGCATTGTAAATATGGAGCCAAAAATAAAAATAAAAAAAGCCTCTCTATTTAACAGATGAATGAAATGAAATAACCTTAAGCAGCATTCAGATTCCTGCAGCAGCTAAAATAGTTGTTAACTGTTATTATGGCTTTTTCGTCCAAACATTTCAGAAAGCTTTAAAGATCTTTCTCTTCTCGAGAACCTTTTCAGATCGATTTCAGATTTTATTTAACTATGGCATCGTATGGAAACTGAATTAAAGAACAGATGAGCATGCATTGCAGTAATAGATGAATAAAATATGAAAATATGCCCTGCGGTATATGACAGGATGTATGTACAGGTAATCTTAGAGTGATTCATTTAGTGACCGTTCAAAGTTACACTCATGACCATTGCAGCATCCCCGTGGTCACATGATCAAAATTAGGACACTTGGTGGTTGCACCTGTTTTATGACGGTGGCAGATCCCCTTTTACGACCTTCTGACTAGCAAAGTGAATGGGGGAAGCCTGATTCACTTCACAACCTTCTTACTAGTTTTAACAACGGCCGTGATTCAATTCACAAACAAACGTGGCGAGGAAATTCATAAAATGGGCCAAAAGTCCATTAACCAATTTCTCACTTAACAACGTAAATTTTGGGCTCAATTGTGGTCGTAGGTTGAGGGCTACCTGTAGAGGTAGTTCTTAACCCAGGATCATCACTGAGCCCCAAATTTTTGTTACTAAGTGAGGCAGATGGACGGGTGGGCGGGACAGAGAAAGAAAAAGAAAGGAAGGAAGGAAGGAAGGAAGGAAGAAAGAAAGAAAGAAAGAAAGAAAGAAAGAAAGAAAGAAAGAAAGAAAGAAAGAAAGAAAGAAAGAAAGAAAAGGTAAGCAAAGGCCCTTAAGACCATCAAGTCCACCCTCCCTGAAAGATCGCTGACATAATCTCACAAAAGAAAAATATCTACACATCAAATATCGCTGGATATTTGATTCTGCTCTCAAACTGCTTCCCTCCTATTTCAATTCATTATTTATGTCGTGATACTTTATAATCCTGCCAGAAGGGCTCTTTAGCTTCTTCTGTAAGACATTTTTTTAGACATTTGAAGGGATCTTTCCTATCCTTCTTTCCAACATTTGAACGTGCCCAGTTCCTTCAACCCCTATTTAGGGTGCTATTTAGGGTGCTCAGCCTTTGTTCTCCTAAAAATTGTCATTATGCTTAAAAATCAGAATTGGAATCGGCCATTAAGCTATCAAGGTCAACCTCTGTTCCATGGAGATATTCGGAGATTCCAGGAATATATTGTTTACATTCTCGCTGGACACTTTCAAGGAAGAGAATAGGAATAGGAATGGAATGGAATAGAATAGAAAACATGGAGTGGAGGGAGATGGAATGGAATGGAATGCAAGAGAAGAGAAGAAAATATATGGAATGGAACAGAATGGAACATAACAGAATTCTTTATTGGCCAATTCTTCACTAGACCAATCACAGGATTCTTGGTGGGCCATAGAACACTGTAGCGTACTGATTTTTCATCAGAGCAGATGAATTTCTAGATTGCATCCAAGGCAATAAATTAGGAGGGGTAAGAGATAGTGCCCCCCTCCCCTCGCGCACTCGTTGATTTTAGATAAGGACTCAATAGATTGCGGGGGGGGGGGGGCTGCACATAACATTTTCAGTTTGCGGGATATGAGATCTACATTGAAGGATTAGGATGCAAAGATTGGAGCGAATTGGATTGACTTAGCTTTATGTTCATAGTGCCGTGAATCTGGGGAGGGTGAATCTAGACATTGGTGAACCGATGAATTGGGTGATGGGTCCATACGTGTTTGAAAGGATTAACCTTAACCCTAGTATGTCTTAACAGAAGGACATTTATGTATGTATGTATGTAAGTATGTATGTATGTATGTATGTATGTATGTATGTATGTATGTCAGTGTATATACACACAGATATATGCTGGCATTGCTGGCTTCGGGGATTTTCCCGTGGAGATGTTATTGCAACGTTTCGACAAGATCTCACTTGTCATCATCAGGCAGGCTTCTGTCTGTGACTGTCACAGACAGAAGTCACAGACAGAAGCCTGCCTGATGATGACAAGTGAGATCTTGTCGAAACGTTGCAATAACATTTCTATGCCTTATACACGGGAAAATCCCCGAAGCCAGCTATGCCAGCATACCTACACCCGTGAAAATCTACGAAAACATATATATGTATGTATGTATGTATGTATGTATGTATGTATGTATGTATCTATCTATCTATCTATCTATCTATCTATCTATCTATCTATCTATCTATCTATCTATCTATCTATCTATCTATCTATCTATCTATCTATCTATCTATCTTTGTGTGTGTGTATGTACACAGACAGACAGACAGACATACGTACGTACGTACGTACATGCATATGTAGGCAGTACCATCCGCTGGCCAATGCCGGCTAGCGGTGCCCAGGGGGAGGGCCTTCTCAGTGGCTGGGCCATCCCTCTGGAACGACCTACCCCCCGAACTTCGGACCATCACAGACCTTCCCCTCTTTCGCCACTCACTTAAGACTTATCTGTTCCATCAAGCCGGCCTAGCTTAGCCAATGAGTAAATGCATTTTACGATTTTAATTGGGATTTTTAGCACAGGCTTTTAGTTTAATTTATTCTTAATTCTTCTGTATTTATTGTTATTTATCCATTTTAATTTCCTGTGCACCGCCCTGAGTCCATTTCGATGCAGAAGGGCGGTTCTATAAATCTAAATAAATTAAATTAATTAAAATGTCCTCCTTCACCTCCTTATCTTCATTGTCGTTATCCTCCATCATCATCAACATCATCATTATCATCATCATCACAACCACCACAACCAGTCTACCTTATTTCCTCGATTGCGGGAGGTTGGGCTAGAAGACCTCCAAGGTCCCTTCCAACTCCTTTATTCTTTTAAGAAAATTTTGCTCTAGATGTAAAAAGTGGCTGCTAGAGTTCATATATAAAGTTGGGAAGATTCCCGTAACTGAATCGCTTTTCCTTTCAATAAATCTGGTTGAAGAAGACTCCTTCTTTTGTTGTTGTAAACAGCTGCTAAGGGTTTCAGGATTTGCATCAAAGGTCACATACAAACAGTTTGACCCCTTAAGAAAATAAATAAACAATGTTTTCAGTAGGGAAGCAATTCAGATTCCTTTTTTTCCCTTTCATCCATCCGAACAAGAAGTAATTGTCATGGTACAGAATAATTATAATTATTATAATTACCCAGCACATAGAGAATATTTTCTCTTTTGATGTTTACAACGTAAGCTCCAAGGTTGGATGATGTTTATCGAAGAAAGCTAAGATGATGTGATGGATGAAGACGTGTGAGAAAGATGGGTGGAAAGTCAGATTTCCAGAGATGAGATATATACCTATTTGCTTCTCATGTTAAAGGACAGCTCTGTTTCTTAGCACCGATTGTTAGGCTGAAATTCATTTGCCTAGGAGTAAAGCGGACTCCAGTCAGAGCATAAATGCAACTGAAAGAAGACATCCAAAATTGGACAATGTGGAGAGACATGGTGTATGGAATTGTTGTGTCCTATCAGCGGAACTGGTGGCAGACTTAGACAGTGAGGAGATTGGGCAGGAACATGCGCCAGTCCTTGGGAAGGCTCTGATGAGGGCTCTGCGTCGGAGGCAGAGAGGGGGCCAGGGCCATCTGACACTTAACAGCTGCCTTCAGAGTCAGACATCAGTGAGGCAGATGAACAGCTGGAGCCTGTTCCCAGTGTGCGAATGCGCAGAGTGTGCGAATGCGCAGAGTGCTCTTAGAGTGATGCAAAACAAATACTTCTTCTGTCTTCAGCCTTCAGTCTCAACGGCAAACAGTAAGCACAGGAAACAACAGGAATCAAAAAGGGAATCGAAAAGGGAGCCGGACTGTGTTTCTGAGCTTGCTTATATGGTAGAGCTGAGAAGCACAGCCAGTTAGAATTCAACATAGTTCTTAAAGCTACATATACTCTTTAAGAATACTGGCTTATATATATTGTCAACCCAACATAAGGATAAATATCCTAACAGGTGCCGAAAAGGTTCACCATCAATGGTCTAGCCTGAAAGTGAAGTAAACTAAGATGGTGGAAAATTGACTTAATTCCCAAAGGAAGAGAGCAGCTCCTGTTACTTTCATCCTCCTTTGATGGTACCACCACAACAGTGGTGGGTTGCAGGCGGTACACCTCGGTATGGGCGTACCCGTGCCTGCTGGAAGCAGCAGCCACCGGAACAGTGCTTTGGAGGGCCCGTCCGCCCGCCCTCGTTCCTTACCTGTATTTGAAGGAAACGCATTGCACTCCCAGGGTACGGCGACTGCGCAATGCTCCACCAAGCAGCTGGAATGTCACAGGCGGTGGGTGCGCATGCATGCACAGCACACGTGCCCATGGTGCATGCCCGGCTCCCTTTGCAGCGTATCAATTGCAACGGGAGCCAAAACCCACCACTGCACCACAACTTCAAAGCGGGCAGGGCAGCTCACAAAACTAGTCTGGTCGCCACGGATACCAAAAGGATGCTGAAGCCCTAAGAAGAGTGCAGACAACAGCAGCAAAGATAATTAGGCATCTGGAGGCTGAGCTGTAGGACGAACAGTTGTGGGACTGGTTTTGTCTAGTCTAGCCAAGAGAAGGATTAGAGGGGAGATGGCAACTGCCTTCCAGTACAGGAGGGACTGTCACGGAGGAAAGAGGATTGACTTATTCTCTAAGACAGTGGTCCCCAACCCCCGGGCCGCAGACTGGTGCCGGTCTGTGGCTTGATAGGAACCGGGCCGCAGTGAGTGGCGCAACTCTTAGAAAGGGCCGGAGAGGAGGAGGAGGGAGGAGGGGGCAGCCCCCTGGGCAAAGCGTGCGCCGGGGGCCAGAGAGTGCAGGCATGGCCACTCGTGCCGTTGGGGGCCCGAGAGGGGCGAGTGAGCCGACTCACCCACCCCACACACATGCACCGCCTGTTCCCCCTCCCCCCCGCTCCCCCTCTACGCCGGCCGAGCAATGGCCATCAGTCCGCGGAATTTTTTTAACATGAAACCGGTCCCTGGTGCCAAAAAGGTTGGGGACCCCTACTCTTAAGACACCACAGGGCAGGACCAAAAGTAATGGATGGAAGCTTGTTAAAGAGAGACGCATCCTGGATGAATTTCCTGGCAGCGAGAACAGTTCATCGGCAACATGAGTTGCTTCCTGGAGTGCTCCATCACTGGAGGTTTTCAAATGTAGAGTGGACAACTCTTTGCCTGGGATATCGTAAGGTCTCTGACCTCGAGCAAAGGTTTGGACTTGAAGACCTTTGAGGTCCCTTCCAGCTGTATATTTGCAAAGACACATTATTGCCTTAGCACTAAAAGCCTCTAGTGTTGGAGGTCCCAGAACTTCTGGAGGCACCTGGTTCCACTGATTAATTGTCCTCACCGTCAAGAAGTATCTCCTTAGTTCTAGGTTGGTTCTCTCCTTTGGTAGCTTTTGTCCTTCTCCTTCGGATGCTTTGAAGAATAGAACATAGAATAATAGAGTTGGAAGGGAGCTTGGAGGTCTTCTAGTCCAACCCCCTACACTCTTGGGTTGACCCCCGCTTCTTTGGGGCAGCCCAAATACTGAAATATTGCTATCATGTCACTCCTAGTCTTTCTTTTCTCTAGACTGGCCATGTCCAAATCTTCATATATTTTAGCCTCTAGTCCTCTAATTATCATTGTTGCTCTTCTCTGCATTCTTTCTAGAGCAGTGGTAGTCAACCTGGTCCTTACCGCCCACTAGTGGGCGTTCCAGCTTTTCATGGTGGGCGGTAGGGGTTTTGTCCGATACTGAAGCACTTTCCTTTTTTTAATTTAATTGACTTCCCTACTTTATAAATCACCATTTATGCTGTGAACCGATGGGCAGTTAGAAAATTTTACTACTAAAAGAGATACAAAAGTGGGTGGTAGATATAAAAAGGTTGACTACCCCTGTTCTAGAGTATCAATCTCTTTTCTCTCTCTCTCTCTCTCTCTCTCTCTCTCTCTCTCTCTCTCTCTCTCTCTCTCTCTCTCTCTCTCTCTCTCTCTCTCTCTCTCTCTCTCTATATATATATATATATATATATATATATATATATATATATATATATATATATATATATATATATCGCGGAGACCAAAAAGATGTGAGGGAGTGTGTTGATTTTGGTATCATCGGAATTTTGTGTCTGCGTGTGATGGTTTTTGTGCTTCTTACTGTCGTTTTTTTTGACATTTGTAAGCCACCCAGGGTTGTGGCGCATAACATTGGACTGTTATATAAGTGTTTTAAACAAACAAGCAAAATGCTTCACCCAAACAGAGGAAGAGAGATGCTTTCCACCTCACCACTGGGGGATCAGAAGGCCGGTTTTGTCACAATGAGAAACGAGCCAACGGTTTCCAGCCGAGACAAAAGGGCAGAACTGACCTACTATTTATGTAGTTACTTAAACATGATTTAACCTATATAATACTGTGGATTTGAGCACATGGGATGGGTGGTTGGGTGGGGGGGAACGGGAAGGCGGTTTTCGACGAGAGCAGAGAGGACAATTAATTAGACGTGAAAGACGACAAACAGACAGGCAGCTGCCTCGAGAACCCAAATACCACGGCAAACATTTAAACTGCCCGTGTGAATGAAAGGTCAGTTCCTGCTCTCTCCCCCACCCCCCCCCCCCCCGAAAAAAAAAGGCAACAGAGGATGGATTTCATGTTGAATCCACTGATGTCTCGGCGGGTTAAATCATGGTTTTAAGTTATCGAAGGGAGGGGTGGGCGAAGGGGGGAACACGATCGATTTCGCTCATGGATCGGGGTGGCGTTCCCCTCTTCTGGAAGGTTTAAATCTCCCGGAATGGCCTTCAGTGCCCCCTGCTTTTCTTACAACGTATTCTGTTTGTTGCTATGCAGAATCGTTACAAGTCCTGGGAGGGCGATCTTGAAAACTTTCCTTCCCGCGCGGTTGGCAAAATGATACCGGTCTGAGGAGAGACAAGTTTTGGCTTACTTTGGCCTGTCGGGGCTGTTTGTACGAAGGCACAACGGGGCAGGGAGGTC
Organism: Rhabdophis nuchalis; assembly: GCA_039707465.1. NCBI lineage: Eukaryota > Metazoa > Chordata > Lepidosauria > Squamata > Natricidae > Rhabdophis > Rhabdophis nuchalis. The sequence goes on along the minus strand of CM077644.1, from coordinate 240,060,315 downwards.
ATTTGAGGCTGAGGCCACCTTAAGATGACCGCTCTAGACAGAACGGTCGGGGGGGGGGGGAAATGGCTTTTGAGGCCTCTCCTGAAAAGAGCAAGGAACAATATTGTTTTTCCTTCGCAGAGAAAAAAGCGAGCGTAGAGGATGTGAATGAAGAAAAGATAATTCCCGTAATAGCTAAAATAGAGAGAGACAGTTTGGTCTAGTGCCGTGATGGCTAATCTATGGCATACATGCCCAAAATGGCACGTGAAGGCCAAGGCCAAGGCTACCAGGCAAGGCCTGGCACACGTGGCCTTGCCTGGTAGCCTTCTAGATTTCTGGTGTGCATGCACGTGCGACGATCAGCTATCCTACACACACGCAGCAGTGCTGAAAATTGGTGTGCTCATGCACGCGGGCCAGGTGATTGTCGGGTGTGCTTCCGTGCCAGAACCTGAAAGTTCGGCTCTTCGGAGCATGATCCCTTTGCGCACATGGCAGTGATGAAAACTGGCATGTGTGCCAGCCAGCTGATTGTTGGGCACGCATGTGCATTAGAACGCAGAAGTTTGGCTGTTCCGGAGTGACGCCCCAGTGAGTGTGCATGTGTTCGCACATGACGTTTTCACAAGACCTTTTTGGCACTCGGTGCGGAAAAGGTTTGCCGTCACTGATTTAGTGGTTAAGGCACTAGACTGGAAAGCAGGAGACTGTGAGTTCAAGTCCTGTGTTAGCCATGAAAGCTGGCAGGGTGACTTTGGGTCAATCAAGAAGAAACTTGAGTTTTCTAGTCCTGCTTTAGGCATGAAAGCCAACTAGGTGACTTTGGGCCAATCACCAGGAGATTTGGGTTCTAGTCCTTCTTTAGGGATGAAAATCATCTGGGTGCCAATAACCAGGAGATGGTGACTTCTAATCCCAAAGCCCGATGACTTTGGGCCAATGACCAGGAGACAGTGAATTCTAGTCTCACTTTAGCCATGAGAGCCACCTGGGTGAATTTGGGCGCATGCGTGCCCAACAATCAGCTGGCTGGCACACATGCCAGTTTTCATCACTGCCATGTGCGCAAAGGGATCATGCTCCGAAGAGCCGAACTTTCTGGTTTTCTTTCTCAGCCCAACCCACCTCACAGGATTGTTGTGGGGAAATTAGGCAGATGCGTGTTTTGAGTATGTTCGTTGCTTTGAGTTATTTGTAAAAATAATAAAGGGAGGCTGTAAATAAATAAAAATAAAAATGCTATCTGCTCTGGCCTATATGATGATTTGATACTGCCTGCATCCTGGAAGGAGCTTGTTCTGTTGGATATCAATCGTAGTGATAAATAAATATAAAGAAATTAAAGGCAACACAGGGTACATGGTATGTTTTTATATTTACTAGAGAACTCATACCCTGCTGGGTTGTTGTTTCAGAGATATTTCCTTAGCGAAACAGAGAAGCAGAATGATCAAATGAAGACAAAAAAGGAGCCAGGAGCAAATTCCGACTTCCTACTGGCTTCCCCAGTGCGATTCCTCGTGGGAATCAGGCAGGGAGCCATTGAGTTGTACAAAGCTGTGAGAGACACAGTTTTAAAAAAATATATCACGTGACCTCCTGAGACTTAAGTTGGGATTAGTCTACCAGATCTCTGTTAGTCTGATTGACTTTGCTTGTCGGAAGATTGCAAAAAGTGATGACATGATCCTTGAACACTACTGGGCCGCTGCTGGTTTGGACTGGTTCGGGTGAACTGGTAGTTCCGACCAGCCGTCTACACACCCTGGCGCTATCCCGTCCTATATACCGTATTTCTCAGAGTATAAGACTCACCTTTTCTCCCCCAAAAAAGAGACTGAAAATCTGGGTGCATCTTATACACTGAATGCAGCATTTCTGGCCTACCGAAACCCCACCTCCTTTGCAAAAATGGATGTGCAGAGGGTTTGGGACACTTGCAAAGTGCTCCTGGGGGCTGGGGAGTGCAAAAATGAGCAAAAAATGGGTCATTTTTGCTCGCTTTTGCACCCCCCCAGGAGCACTGTACAAGCCTTCCCCAGGCTATGCATGCCCACCCTCTTTTTGCAAAAAATAGCCCATTTTTTGCTTGCTTTTGCCCCCCCTCCAGGAGCACTCTAGAAGCCCCACAAAGCTCTGCATGCCCCCCTCCATTTTTTTGTGCAAAAAACAAGGCGTGCAGAGGGTTTGGGAGGCCCGCAGATTCCAAAACCTTTTTTTAAAAAATTTACCTCTTCAAAATCATAGTGCGTCTTATACGCCGGTGCATCTTATAGTCAGAAAAATGTGGTAATCGCCATGTGTTTGATACAAACACACCTGCAGGGAAGGTGCGCACACGCTCACATTTTCGGTTCATCCAGAACCGGTTGTTACATTATGTGAAGCCCACTCCCGACTGCCATAGGCATAGGTACATGCCAGATGGGTGAATTTTGATCATGTGGGGATCACTGGGGATGCAGGAAGAGTTGTGAGTGTTAGCAACTCTGGGTTCAGAACCAGTGTCACAACTCTGATCCCATAACCAGTGTTAGCAAATGAATGCAGAATAGTGTAATTCACCGGACAGTAAAGAGATACATTGCTGTAAACCACAAACAAACTCTAAAACAGTGATAGTAAGAAAATAAAGAGTCTTTACTTTGTAGCAACTAAAATGCTTCTTCCGACTAACTTCTCAAACAATGATAACAGTCTTACACCAAACACTCAATTATCTCACAGTAATGCAAAACAATACTCCTTCTTCTTCTCCAATGGCAATCAGGTAAACCAGGAATCACAAGGAATCGAACAGGGAATGAGCTGCATTCCTGACCTTGATTATATAGTATAGCTGATACTCACAGCCAATCAGATTCAAACAGTTCTTAAAGCTACATAACTCCTTAAGAACATAGACTCATATACATTGTCAACCCAATATAAGGCTGCATATCCTAACACTAAGTGTGAAAAAGAGTCATACGTCACTTTTTTTCAGTGCCGTTGTAACTTTGATTGATCGCTAAACGAATGGCTGCAAGTCGTTAGCTACCTGTGTGAAAGTTTCTTTGACGAAAGAAACGCACATGTAGAATGCAAATAGTGATGTCCTTCAGAGGAGTCCGCGGCAGCATGTCAGCCCCACAGAAAAAGCTCGGCTAAAAATAAGTATCTTTCTCTTCCCGCAGAAAGAGGGCAGATGTCAAAGTATCCCCTTGGGCAGAAAATTCCAGAACTGTCACTCGTGCGCCTGGAAAATGAGCCTCTTTGGGGCCGGCGAAAGGACTTCCTGTCCTTAAAACACACTCATGTGGGAATAGGTTGTCTTTCAACTAGCTTGGTCCTAAGCCAGATAGGCCTTTGTGAATCATAATCGGAATTTTTATTTGGGCCTGGAAATTGTGAGGTAAAATAATTTTCCGAGCCGTGGTGGCGCAGTGGTTAGAGTGCAGTACTGCAGGCTACTTTTGCTGACTACCGACTGCAGCGGCTTCTCCTCTGACCCTCTGCGGACTCACCGACAGTCCCGTTCACTTTAATGGGACGTCTGGTAATTGTAATTGTATTCGAATTTGTATACTGCCCTTTCTCCCTTACGGGACTCAGGGCGGTGAATAGGCAATGATAAAAAAACAATAATAAAAACATCAATATAAATACCTATGCTAAAAGCAAATTAAATACTAAACCTGCTCTAAAATGCACAATAAAAACCCCAATAAAACCAGATTAAAAGCTACACTAGGCCGGCCGTACGAAAAAGATGGGTCTTCAGGGCTCGGCGGAACAGGTGCTGGTCCGTAGCTGTGCGGAGGTCGGGGGGGCAGGTCGTTCCAGAGGACAGGAGCTGCCACAGAGAAGGCTCTCCCCCTAGGGGTCGCCAGCCGACATTGACTGGCTGACGGCACCCTGAGGAGGCCCTCTCTGTGGGAGCGGACTGGTCGAAGGGAGGTATTTGGTAGGAGGCGGTCTTGCAAGTACCTAGGCAGGGACACGGCAAGGTGAGGGACGTGGCGCGCAGCAGGTGAGTGGATGCCCGCTAACAGGTGCTGCCACGATGGATGTGAAACCACAGGCGCTCTTTAATATTATATTTATAAGCTGCTTAGAAGGTTCCACTTTCATTTTTACTGCTTGCCCTTCCTCCTCCCACTTAAGAGCCTGGTGGTACAGATGCATTTCTCTTCAAACCATCCGACAGTTTGCAGCGTACGTAGATTTGCAAAACAATGGCATAAAGGAATATTCCCGAACACTTTACATAATCGGAATTTTTATTTGGGCCTGGAAATTGTGAGGTAAAATAATTTTCCGAGCCGTGGTGGCGCAGTGGTTAGAGTGCAGTACTGCAGGCTACTTCTGCTGACTGCCGGCTGCCAGCAGTTCGACAATACGAATCTCACCGGGCTCAAGGTTGACTCAGCCTTCCATCCTTCCGAGGCGGATAAAATGAGGACCCAGGCGGTTGGGGGCAGTAGGCTGACTTTGTAAACCGCTTAGAGAGGCTTGTAAAGCACTGTGAAGCGGTATTAAGTGCTATTGCCATCTTTGTTTTCGAAACGAACACTGCACTTGTTGCTTCAACAGGACGTGTGTCGTTTGTAAAACCAGGTCTGGTTCTGCTCAGCTTTAAAAATGGTTTTAATCAAAGCTACCAGCAGAACCATCTGCAGATGTTAGCTTTCAACAAGCTGGAAGATAGATACAGATTAAGAGAGTTGGAAGGGACCTTGTAGGTCATCTAGCCCAAGCAGGAGACCCTACACCACTTTTTTGACAGATGGCAGTCCAATCTCTTCTTGAAAACTTCCATTGATGAAGTGCTCCAGAACTTCTGAAGGCAACTTCTGTTCCATGGATTGATTGCTCTCACTGTCAAAAAAGTTCCTCCTTATTTCTAGGTTGAATCTCTCCTTGGTCAGTTTCCATTATTCCTTGTCTGGACTTCAGGTGCTTTGGAGAAAGCTTGACCCCCCCTCCTCTCTGTAGCAACCCCTCAAATATTGGAAGACTGCTATCACGTCTCCTCTGGTCCTTCTCTTCACTAGACTAGCCATGCCCAGTTCCTGCAACCGTTCATCGTATGTTTTAGCCTCCAGTCCCCTCATCATCCTGGTTGCTCTTCTCTGCACTCTTTATAGAGTCTCAACCTCTTTTTTGTACTGTGGTGACCAAAACTGGACGCAGTATTCTAGGTGTGGTCTTACTAAGGCTTTGTAGAGTGGTATTATTAGTACCTCACTTGATCTTGATTCTATCCCTTTGTTAATGCAATTTAGGATTGCATTGGCTTTTTTGGCTGCCGCCACACACTGTTGGCTCATAGTTGGTGGGATCTCCAGATGGTTGAGGTCAACACTACATTATCCCAGCAATCCTGCGTTTCATGCCTTCCATCTTTTGCAGATAAATTGGGTTTTCTGCATGCTCACAACCCTGCAGCTTTTTCATCTGAATTTGGAATATGCTCTCCTTATCATTACATTTGAGTTTCTTTGTTGTAGCAAGAACGTGGTTGAGTGCAAATTTTAAGTCACATTGGTGGGGTTTCCCCCCCCCCCCCCCAAAGTTGTCCTTGATGAACAGGTTCCCATGTGGGCATAAAGCTCAAGCCACTTTTTCATTTAAAATTCAGAATAACGCTCTCTCCTTATCATTACATTTGAGTTTCTTGGTTGTAGCAAGAACGTGGTTGAGTGAATTACTTAGCTGCTTCTCACTGGCAGTGGGCGACGCGGGCACAAGTTTCTTTTCATAAAAAGAATAACTTCTGAGCCTTTGTTCTTTTGGGACCTGGCTAGAGATCCCCGCTGATCCTTTGTGGGATCTGATTGAGCTGTTAGGGCGGGCCAAAGGAACCCCTTGACCCAGTCCGTCATCTGAAACCAACAAGACCAAGGAGAAGTTTCGTCCAAGTTGCCCTGGGGTCATTTTGTGCCTGACAAGATTTGAATGCCGAGGGCAGTGGATTAGACTTGGAGAAAGTCAAAGGTTAAGCAAGTGCATTTAATAGCCAGCAAAGAGCTGGAATTGAAATATTTCCTGGAAACTGACAGGCAGGAGAATAGAGGCAGACGAGTGGCAAATTTTAAGCTTTGGGGTGGGTTTTTTTTAACCTGATTTATAATAAGAAAGCTCTATTTCTAATTACTGGTATGTACCATAGGTACATATGTACTTACCATAGGTACATAAGGGACCCGGTGGCTCAGTGGCTAAGAGGCTGAGCTTGTCGATCAGAAAGGTCGGCAGTTTGACGGTTTTGAATCCCTAGTGCCGCATAACGGAGTGAGCTCCGGTGACTTGTCCCAGCTTCTGCCAACTTAGCAGTTTGAAAGCAAGTATAAATGCAAGTAGAAAAATCGGGACCACTTTTGGTGGGAAGGTAAAAATGTTCCGTGCACCTTCGGCGTTGAGTCATGCCGGCCACATGACCACGGAGATGTCTTTGGACAGTGCTGGCTCTTGGGCTTTGAAACGGAGATGAGCACCGCCCCCTAGAGTCGGGAACAACTAGCACATAAGTGCAAGGGGAACCTTTATCTTTACCATAGGTAGGCAGATTGCTAGTCAAACAGAGGGAAAGAGATGGGATACCAGTTGGGAAAATAAATCCAAATAAGCCAGCAGGAAGTATTTTCAAATGTTTTCTTTTGTTAAGGCAAATTAGCTTAATTTCTTTATATGCATATTTCTTTAGTAAGCCGATAGATAGATAGATAGATAGATAGATAGATAGATAGATAGATAGATAGATAGATAGATAGATAGGCCTTCTGAGTTGGATAGTAAACTGATAGATAGATAGATAGATAGATGGATGGATGGATGGATGGATGGATGGATGGATGGATGGATGGATGGATGGATGGATGGATGGATGGATGAAGGAAGAAAGAAAGAAAGAAAGAAAATATATAATATATTATACAGATTGCTACATAGATAGATTATCTATCTATCTATCTATCTATCTATCTATCTATCTATCTATCTATCTATCTATCTATCTATCTATCTATCTATCTATCTATCTATCTATCTATCTATCTATCTATCTATCGGTTTACTATCCAACTTACTATCCAACTCAGAAGCTACCTATTTGAGAACCTGGAATTTCTAGTTGAAGCAATCTGAAGTTGGATATTTTATAACAGGATAATAGATTAGAAGGGAACCTTGGAGGTCTTCAAGTCCAACCCTCTGCTGTTGTTGTGTCCAGAAATTTCTTCTTAGTTCTAGGTTGCTCCTCTCCTTGATTAGTTTCCATCCACTGCTTCTTATCCTGCCCTCAGGTACTTTGGAGAATAGGTTGATCCTCTATTGTTTGTGGCAGCCCCTAAAATATTGGAAGGCTGCTATCATGTCTCTCCTAGTCCTTCTTTTCATTAAACTAGACATACTCAATTCCAGCAACGGTTCTTCATATGTATTAACCTCCAATCCCAAAATTATCTTTGTTGCTTTTCTCTGCACTCTTTCCAGAGTGTCATCATCTTTTTTATATTGAGTGACCAAAACTGGATATAATTTTTTAAGTGGGGTCTTACCGAGGTGTTATAAAGTGGTACCAACACTTCAAGTGATCTTGATGTTATCCCAGATGGCCTTCGTATTTAAGGTGGGGCTAGAACTCACTGTCTCCTGGTGATTGCCCCAAAGTCCCCCGCCTAGCTTTCATGCCTAAGGTGGAACTAGAACTCACTGTCTCCTGATGATTGGTCCAAGGTCATTCAGCTGGCTTTCATAGCTAAGGTGAGTCAAAAACTTGCTATTTCCTGTGATTGGCCCAAAATCACCCAGCTGGCTTTCATTAAGCTGGGATTTGAACTCACGGCCTCTTGCTTTCTAGCCTGGTACCTTAACCACTACACCAAACTGAAAACCATTTAAGGCATTGTGCCTTGTGAGCTGGATCCTAGTTGGTGACCTTTTCCCTTCCCTTTATAGACAAAGGACAACCTTCCAAGGACTTACCTTCTTTCCATCACCTGCTAATCTAGGTAGCGTATCTTCCAGGCAGTGGTAGGATCTTGCTGGTTTAACAACTGGTTCGGTGATTGCGTGTTTTGTGCGTGCTCGTGCGCTTTGTGCGTGCCTGCACCTGACACACGCTGTGCATACCTGTGCAGTTTTAACAAAACTTTACCTTCCACGTTATTTCTGGGGAGTAACACAGCTGAGGTTCGGCAATCCGCTCTGCTGTGCGAATTGGCTGAGAGGATATAGGTAAATAAAATGCAGGCGTGGGTGAGTGGGCCAAACTGATCGTGGGGGAGAACTGGTTCATTCCCAGCGGATTGTCGGAGCTAAGGGTTCGCCCGAACCGGCTGAATCCCACCCCTGCTTCCAGGTCTAGGAAACTGCGTACTATAGAAGCCAAGCAGTGGCTCTTAGGAGGTTCCACAGCAGGACGTACATTTCCGTGTTGAATTTGCAACTTGCCCACAGCTGCAGAAATCCAGTGGTCGGGAAATAGCATCTGTCTTCTAAGCCTGGAAGGCTGGAACATTCAAGAGATCATAAGGCTTTGCTCACGCTTCACTAAACCAGCTAAAACAGCCTGTTGTGTGTGTGTGTGTGTGTGTGTGTGTGTTTGTGTGTGTTGCCTTTTAGCCAGAACTCTCTGTCTCCCCCACTCAAAGCAGTTTAACCACCTTTCACAGAGGAAATTTAATCCAGGGCTATGGGCCAGGGTGGATTTGATTTAAACCAAGTCGATTTCAATCACGATTGAAATCATGACTTCAAGCACCATTTAAATCATGACTTCAAGCACCATTTAAATCATGACTTCAAGCACCATTTAAATCATGACTTCAATCACCATTTAAATCATGACTTCAATCACCATTTAAATCATGTTTTCAATCACCATTTAAATCATGCTTTCAAGTGCCATTTGAATCATGATTTAAATGGCGATCGAAATCGTGATTTAAATGGTGATCGAAATCATGATTTCAATCGCCATTTAAATCACGATTTCAATCGCCATTTCAATCACGATTTCAATCGCCATTTCAATCACGATTTCAATCGCCATTTCAATCACGATTTCAATCACTAGTAAAAAGGCTTGATTTAAATCAACTTGATTTAAATCATATGTTTTAAAGAGCGGCTGTCATCTCTGTCCCGCAGCGGCTCCTCCTCTGACTCACTGCGGACTCACCGACAGTCCCGTTCACTTGAATGGGGCGTCTGGTTGATGCGGCAGGGACACGGCAAGGTGAGAGACGTGGCGCGCAGCAGGTGAGTGGATGCCCGCTAACAGGCGCTGCCACGATGGATGGGAAACCACAGGCGCTCTTTAATATTATATTTATAAGCTGCTTAGAAGGTTTCACTTTCATTTTTACTGCTTGCCCTTCTTTCTCCCACTTAAGAGCCTGGTGGTACAGATGCATTTCTCTTCAAACCATCCGACAGTTTGCAGCGTGCGTAGATTTGCAAAACAATGGCATAAAGGAATATTCGTGAACTTCGTTTTATGGTTTATCTCAAGGGTACGGGGAAATAGCGTGAATGCATCAATGCAGTGCATGTTATCTCAGCTGGCAGAGCTTGGATTCCTTGAACGGGTTTATCAAAAATGTAAATATTGCAGAATATTTTCTCAAGCTGCAAAGCTAAGCTCCATTTCATGCTGAATAAACTATTAATGTATCTAAAATAAAAGGCTGTCTTTAGATAGATTTTTTTTTAAAACTCCAAAAGCATTTTATTAAAATAAATTGGATAAAAATAAAAATAAACAATTTAATTAAAAACAATCTATTTTTTAAAATTTTTAAAAAAATCATCAATTTTTATCCACCCTGCTACATACCTCTGTGTACGTAGATGTGTGGGTGTTTCTAATCTCTCTAACCATCTCTTGATCTGGTTTCTGACGCTACTCAGCTTCTAGGGAAAGATGAGTCAAGAAACTTTCACAAAAAATGTCCTTTCCCTTAACCAACCGTTCTCGATTGAAGCCAGTAAAAAAAAATAGTCAGAAATGTCAACATGGACCATTTCCTGCCCATCGAAATATCTTTCTGGAAGTTAGTTAGCAGAGAAAACTGCACTAGAAGACGAATTGTGGAGGAAGATTAGCGTATTTTTCAGCGTATAAGACGCTTTGGGGTATAAGACGCGCATTAGTTTTTAGGGAGGAAAACAAGAAAATAGAAAATTCTGCCTCTGCCTCCCAGCATCCCTCAGTATTCATCTGGCTAGCATCCTTGCAGCAAACAGAAGTCAGTTTCAGCACGTTATTGCAGCCTGATTCAGCATGAGCAGCTGATTGGCAGTTTGATCAGCCTCCCGGAATACCACCAATCAGCTGTTCCAGGGTGCGGGGATCGCCACAACCCAATCGCCGCCTCCGTGAGTCACATTTCTGACTTCCGCGTGTCACCTTTTCGTTCATTGCATGCTCTGTTTTAGACCCGTTCCACGCTGCTGGGGTTGCCACAGCACATTGACACCGATCGCCATCTCCACGCATCACGTTTTCAGCCCCCCGCACGTCCCATTTTTGGCCTCTGTGTGTCACGGTTTTTGGCCCATTCCAGCCGGCGGGGATCGCTGCCGCTGACCACCGCTGCCTGGAACTGGCCAAAATGCAATGTGCGGAGGCCCAAACAGACGGCGGATAGGGGCTGGCAGGTGGGTGAAGCTTCAACAACGTTTGCTGTATAACCCAGCTGTTGACCTGGCCCAAATCTGCTTTACCTAGATCAGGAGTCTGCAAAGTCGGCTCTTTTAAGACTGGTGGACTTCAACTCCCAGAATTCCCCAGCCAGCCATGCTAGCTGGGGAATTCTGGGAGTTGAATTCCACCAGTCTTAAAAGAGCCGACTTTGCAGACCCCTGACCTAGATGCTAAATATTAGAAGAGACAGAAATCAACAAGAATCCTAAAACTAGATAAGCAGCAAGTTATACAGGCTCCTAAAGGTTTCGCTGCTTCAGAAGGATCGCTGTGCAGTCATTACCATGACCGAATCTGCAAATTAAAGCAAACCCACACCATCAGTCAGCCATCCTTCCAACTTACTTACTGCATTTTTCGGAGTATAATACACTCTGAAATATGAGACGTACCTAGCTTTTGGGGAGGAAAACAAGAAAAAACAATCTGCCTCCCAGCAATTTGCCTCCTTGCAGCAAACAGCAAGCAGCCCGTTTCAGTTTCAGCACAGCCTCATCAGCACAAGCAGCTGATTGTCGGTTGGACAATCAGCTGCTTCAGGCTGCAGGGATTGCCATAGCCTACTGCCGCCTCTGGGCACCCCATTTTCTGCTGGCGCAGAGATCGAAAATGGGGCGCGCAGAGGCCAAAAGTGGGATGCGGAGCGCGGAGGCATGAATAGGCAGCCTGAACAGTGGATGGTCGGGAGGGCGATCCAACCAGCTGCTTGTGCTAATCAGACTGTGCTGAAACTGAAACTTGCTGTTTGCTGCAAGGAGGCAAATTGCTGGGAGGCAGAGGCCAAAGTTTGGGGGCCGGCGGGTGGGCAGAGCTACATTTGGTGTATAAGATGCACCCAAATTTTCACCCTCTTTTAGGAGGAGGGGAAGTGTGCCTTATACTCCCCAAAATACGGTATTTTACATTCCTCGTATACAGCGCACCATATGTAATTCTGAACACTCCTTGCCAACATATTTGGTCACGCTTAGCCTGGTGAGAGATCAGCTCTCCTCATGCAATGACGGTGCTTGTCAACTTCAGCTTTTAGAAGAATGCATTAAAGAGAGTCTTCTAAGATGTCTCAACTAATTTATTTATTTATTGAATTTATACCCCGCCCTTCTCCAAACGGACCCAGGGCGGCGGATAATAAATCTGGCCTGTTTGTTCCAACTTTTATTTCCAAGTGGCTGTTTTGGTTTTCCTCTAATGGGACAGATTTTAATCCGGCCCTCATGTTCGCATCTGACTGGATTTAAATCCTTGATACTTCATGAAAATCTCAGCGGTTGAGTTTGGGGAAATTACCATATTTTAACAGTAGCAGAGTTGGAAGGGACCTTGGAGGTCATCTAGTCTCAGCGTCTTAGCCAATGAGTCACCGCATCCGAAAACCATCACAAAGGTAATTTAAAAAAAAAAAAAACGAAAGAGAAAACTGTAACTCATTGGATGTAGATCAGGGGTCTCCAACCTTTGCAACTTTAAGTCTGAAGGACTTCAGCTCCCAGACTTCTCCAGCCAGCAAAGCTGAAGTCCTTCAGACTTAAAGTTGCAAAGGTTGGAGACCCCTGATCTAGTCCAACCCCCTGCTCACGCAGGAGACCTATACTAGGGATTCGAACCGCCGACCTTTCTGATCAACAAGCTCAGCGTCTTAGCCGCTGAGCCAGCTAGCCAGGCAGGGCTATTTTTTTGGACTATTAGACGCACCTAAATTTACAGGAGGAAAACAAGAAGAAAATAGTTTTTGACCTCTGCGTGTTGCGTTTTTACCCTCCCACAACCCCCAGAAGCACTCTGCAGTGCTCCACATGGCCCGTTTTTGCCAAAACCGTGCCCATTTTTGGCCTGCTGAGTACTTCTTGGGGCCTGTGAGGGCGAAAATGTGACACCCGAAAGTTTTGGGAGCCCAAAAACGGGCCGTGTGCAGCACTGAAGTGTGCAGCACTTAGCTTGTTGGTCTTGAGTTGGTGCCGTGATTGGAGTGTTGGTGCCGTGTTGGTCTTGAGTTGGAGTGTTGGAGTGTTGTACCAAAATACCCCAGTCAAGGAGCTGCCGACTCAGACAAGCAAACAGTAAAGTACACCCTAAAGAAGGAGCCATCAAGAACCCCTCCCATCAACACTAACAAGGTAAGCCACTTGTATAGAAACAGAGAGGAAATTCCACTCCCTTGTAGGACTGATGGTGTTACCTAGTTGGGTTAGGAAAAGTCTGCAAGAAAACAGCCATGCTCAGAGAGCATCAAGGATCCCACAGTCCTCGTCCTCGTCCTCCTCCTCCTCGCGAACCCCAGTGCTTTCTAGCACTGATGGTGTTACCTATTTGGGTTAAGAGACATCTGCAAGGAGACAGCTAAACCTAGAGGGCACCAAGGACCCCACAGTCCTCTTCCTCTTGCTCCCTTTCTCTTCCTCCTCCTCTCTGCAAACCCCAGTCCCTTCTAGGACTGACGGTGTCACCTAGTTGGGTTTTCGAAACATCTGCAACTAATACTCTCTTCTATGGGTAAGATGCTTACACACCAGCCAAGTCTTCTGACTGGGAGAAGATCCTTTAGCGCAGGGGTCCCCAACCTTTGCAACTTTAAGTCTGAAGGACTTCAGCTCCCAGACTTCTCCAGCCAGCAAAGCCCTTCAGACTTAAAGTTGCAAAGGTTGGAGACCCCTGCTTTAGCGGCTTCATTTTTTGGAAAACATCTCGCCTAAAAACTTTGCACAGCAAGCCCGCCTGTTCCTCCCCCCCCCCCAAAAAAACCCCAATGATTTATCCCGCCAAGGAATAAAAGGGTTATTTTCCAGGGCAAAACCCCTCTGAAACATCCGCGATCCACAACCGACCTATTAGGAAGCCCGCCGCCCCTGCCTTTCGGAGAATGCCCTCCCCAGCTGGGAAGCCATCGCGCCTCGTTCGCGTAGCGCCCGACGCGACGGTATGACATCATTTGCAATCAGGCCACCGACCCTCCCTGGCCTAGGCAGGCCCCCCCACACCCAAATCTGCTGGTTCCCCAGGGAGAGACAGGGCAGCACCTGCTCTGCGTCTGATTTGCATGAGGCACCGGAGGGAGGGAGGGACGTGTGTGTGTGTGTGAAAGCACAGCTGCCTGGGTTGGTGGTGGGAAGGAGCGCCTGGCTCTCGTCCGATGGGATTTGGGTGGCAATTTTCTCTGCGTCTCTTGACTCTCTCCCGGCACCATCCAGAGTGGAGGAGAGGCAGCTGGGCTCCCTCTTTAAGTCTGTCTCGGTTTCCCTTCTGGGGGAGTGTGTGAAAATTTTTAGAGAAGCAAAGATTTGCTTGGTTTTCCTTCTCTCTCTCTCTCCTTCTGTCTATTCCTCTCCTTTGTCTCTCTCTCTTTCCCTCTCTCCTTCTCCTCCCTCTCCCTCCCTCTCCCATCTCCCTCTCCTCCCATCTTTCCTCTCCTTTTCCTCTTTCTCCCTTCCCACCTCTCCTCCCTCTCCCTTCCTCCCTCCCTCTCTCTTTCCCATCTTTCTGTCCCTCCCTCTCTGCCCTCTCCCTCTCTCTTTCTCCTTATCATTCCCACTCTCTCTCCTATTTTCCTTCTTTCCCCTCCCTCCCTCCATCCTCTTTTTCTCTCTGTCTCCCTTCTCCCTCTCCTGTTCCCTTCCTCCCTCTCTCTTTCCTTCTCTCTGTCCCTCCCTCTCTGCCCTCTCCCTCCTTCTTTCACCTTATCATTCCCTCCTCTCTCTTTCCTTCTTTCCTCTCCTCTCCTTCCCTCCATCTTCTTTTTTGTCTCCCTCTCCTCCTCCCTTTCTCACTCTCTCTGTCCCTCCCTCCATCTCTCCCTCTCCCTTCTTTCTCCTTATCATTCCCTCCTCTCTCTTCCCTTCTTTCCTCTCCTTCCCTCCATCTTCTTTTTTGCCTCCCTCTCCTCCTCCCTTTCTCACTCTCTGTCCCTCCCTCCTTCTCTCCCTCTCCCTCTCTCTGCCCTCTCTCTCCTTCTTTCTTCTTATCTCATTCCCTCCCTCTCTCTCTCCTATTTCCCATCTTTCTTCTCTTCTGCCCTCTATCTTCTTCAACTCTCTCTGTCTCCTTTCTTGTCAATCGCTCTCCCTCCCTCTCCTTCTTCCTCTGTCTCCTCTCTTCCTCTCCCTCCTGCTCCCTCCATCTCTTTCCTTATCTCATTCCTTCTCTCCCAGTCTCCCTCCCTTCCTCTCCCTCTTCCTTCCCTCCTCTCCTTCCCTCTCTCTCTCTACTTCTTTCTCTCTCCCTTCCTCTCTCGCCCTCTCCATTTTCTTTTCATTTTCTCTTTCCACTCCATCCCCCTCCTCCTCCTCTTTAACTGGCCAGGGAAAGCATCCATGCCCAATTTGTGCAAATCTCCAGTCCAAACCTCTTTGCCCCAGTGCCCAGCTGTGCCCTTCCTTCAGAGGAATCAATCAGAGACTAAAATAATCCTCAGTGTACATAGGGTGCATTTTTTCCCCAATGCCAGTCCCACGCAAAACTTCCACAGAATCTAGATCCATCTGAAGGACGTTGGCAGGTTTCCCGCCAAGTCTTAGCTGGCAGCTAGGAAATCTTCATGAAGAGTCCTCTGCATTTCCCCATAGCTGTGTCTTGAAAAGTCTCCAATTCCACAAAATCCTTCTTGTGTTGCATGGAAACATCGTCTTTGGCTTCACGTCCCTTTTCCTCAAAATTATAGCTTAGCTCATTTGCCTATTCATGTCTGGAAAAAGTGATATATCTTATTTTAGAGACCCTGTTAATGCATCTTTTGGTGAAGACGTTGGCATAGGAATGGAGCAGAGATCTCCTCTTCAGGTATTTTGGAGAATAGGTTGACTCCCCTTGTTCTTTGTGGCAGCCCCTGAAATATGGGAACATCTTGTCTCCCCTAGTCCTTCTTTTCATTAATCTAGACCAGGGGTTCCCAAACTTGGCAACTTGAAGACTTGTGGACTTCAACTCCCAGAATTCTCCAGCCAGCTCTGCTGGCTGGAGAATTCTGGAAGTTGACGTCCACAAGTCTTCAAGTTGCCAAGTTTGGAAACCCCTGATCTAGACAGACCCGGTTTCTGCAACCGTTCATTGTATGTTTCAGCCTCCAGTCCCCTAATCATCTTCTTTTTCTTCTCTGAAATCTTTCTAGAGTCTCAACATCTTGTTTGTATCATGGTGACCAACACTGGAGGTTTTTAAGAGGAAATTGGACAACCACTCGTCTGAAGTGATTTAGGGGGTTGGACTAGAGGGACCTCCAACATTCTCGTCATGTAGTTTTGCATCTTTACAATAGCAGAGTTGGAAGGGACCTTGGAGGTCTTCTAGCCCAACCCCCTGCCTAGGCAGGAAACCCTCCACCAGCTAAGATGTTGATAATAGTTATCAACATCTTAAAGACTTCCAGTGTTGGAACATTCGCAACTTCTGGAGGCAAGCTGTTCCATGATTAATTGTCCCCTCTGTCAAGAAATTTCTTCTTATTTCTACGTTGCTTGTCCCCTTGATGAGTTTCCACCCATTGCTTCTTGTCCTGCCTTCAGGTGCTTTGCAGAATAGCTTGACTCCTTCTTTGTGGCAACTCTTGAGATATCGGAAGACTGCTATCATGTCTCCCCTAGTCCTTCTTTTCATTAAACTAGACATACCCAGTTCCTGCAACTGTTCTTCATATATTTTAATCCTCCATTTCCCCTAATCCTCTTTGTTGTTCTTCTCTAAAGTTTTCTAAAGTCTCAGCATCTTTTTTACATCGTGGCATCCAAAACTGAATGCCGTGTTCCAAGTGTGGCCTTACCAAGGCCTTATAAAGTGGTATTAACACTTCACGTGATCTTGATTCTCTCCCTCTGTTAATGCAGTCTAGAACTGTGTTGGCTTTTTTGGCAGCTGCTGCACACGGCTGGCTCCTGTTCATATTCTATTCTATTCTATTCTATTCTATTCTATTCTATTCTATTCTATTCTATTCTATTCTATTCTTATTCTATTCTTATTCTATTCTACTATTCTATTCTCAATAAAAATTCTATTCTATTCTATTCTATTCCATTCCATTCCATTCCATTCCATTCCATTCCACTCCACTCCACTCCACTCCATTCTATTCTCTAAGCTCCAATCCTCTGCTCTGCTTTGCTCTACTTCTTGCTGCTACTTCCAAGGTCCCAATTCTGTTATTTTGTGAACCCAATTTTGGGGAGTTCTCCTACAACTCGTGCAAACAGATCCAAGTCCGATGCCAAGTTGTGCCCCTCCCGACAAAGGGACATGCCTTCCCTGGGGATCCTGCCCAATTCCCATCCTTTGGAAAACCCTTCTTTCCAGAAAAACCTTGTCCTTCGATGGGCTTTAGTTGAGGGGAAAAGGCAAACCCGACCAGCCTTTCCATCTGGCCAAATATGTCTCTTTGGGATGTTCCTTTTTAAGGGGAAAGGAACTTTTGGCCTCAGTGGTGAAATACAATACAATAGCAGAGTTGGAAGGGACCTTGTAGGTCTTCTAGTCCAACCCCCTGTGTGGGCAGGAACCTTATACCATTTCAGACAAATGGCTATCTAACATCTTCTTAAAGACTTCCAGGGTTGGGGCATTCACAACTTCTGGAGGGAAGCTGTTCCAGAGGTTAATTGTTCTAACTGTCAGGAAATTTCTCCTTAGTTCTAAGTTGCTTCTCTCCTTGATTAGTTTCCACCCATTGCTTCTTGTCCTGCCCCCAGGTGCCTTGGAGAACAGTTTGACTCCCTCAGGGTTTTTTTTTTACTACTGGCTTGGTGGGCGTGGCAGGGGAAGGATACTGCAAAATCTCCATTCTCACCCCACTCTGGGACCAGCCAGAGGTGGCATTTGCCGGTTCTCCAAACTACTGAAAATTTCTGCTACCGGTTCTCCAGAACCTCTCAGAACCTGCTGGATTTCACCTCTGTTTGGCCTCTCTTGGCCAAAAGAACCTCCATGGTTCAACCATCCACATGGTTGAGCTGCTATCTCTCTCTGGGCAGGTTAAATACACAGGATTCTGTTTGGGTTAAATTGTCACGGTCCATTGGCAGGGTGGAAGTTGATTTCAGTCACGATTTCAATCCTGATTTCAATCACTAGCAAAAAGGCTTGATTTAAATGAACTCGATTAAAATCGTAAGTTTTAAAGAACAGCTGATTGAAATGGTGATTGAAATTAGGATTGAAATGGTGATTGAAATCAGGATTGAAAAGGTGATTGAAATCCTGATTTCAATCTCCATTTCAATCACCATTTCAATCCTGATTTCAATCACCATTTCAGTCATGATTTCAATCACCATCTAAATCATGATCTCAATCTCCATTTCTATCATGATTTCAATCTCCATTTCAATCATGATTTCAATCACCAGTTCAATCGCCATCTAAATCATGATCTCAATCTCCATTTCAATCATGATTTCAATCACTAGCAAAAAGGCTTGATTTAAAATCATAAGTTTTAAAGAGAAGCTGATTTAAATGGTGATTGAAATCAGGATTGAAATCATAATTGAAATGGTGATTGAAATCATGATTGAAATGGGGATTGATAGGGTGATTTCAATCACCCTTTCAATCATGATTTCAATCTCCATTTCAATCATGATTTCAATCACCATCTAAATCATGATCTCAATCTCCATTTCAATCATGATTTCAATCACTAGCAAAAAGGCTTGATTTAAAATCATAAGTTTTAAAGAGAAGCTGATTTAAATGGTGATTGAAATCAGGATTGAAATCAGGATTGAAATGGTGATTGAAATCAGGATTGAAATGGAGATTGATAGGGTGATTTCAATCACCCTTTCAATCATGATTTCAATCTCCATTTCAATCATGATTTCAACCACCATCTAAATCATGATCTCAATCACCATTTCAATCATGATTTCAATCACTAGCAAAAAGGCTTGATTTAAAATCAACTCGATTAAAATCATAAGTTTTAAAGAGCAGCTGTCATCTCTGTCCCACAGCGGCTCCTCCTCTGACCCACTGCAGACTCACTGACAGTCCCGTTCACTTGAATGGGACGGCTGGTGATGCGTCAGGGACACCGCAAGGTGATGGACATGGCGGGCAGCAGGTGAGTGGATGCCCGCTAACAGGCGCTGCCACGATGGATCTGAAATGACAGGCGCTCTTTAAACATAAGGCCTTATTCCTGCAGCTAGTTAGAAGCTTTTAATATTTATTACTTGCAAACAAAATGAAGGTTTCCTATTTAGTTTGCAGAGCTCCGATTCCTTGAATGAGTTTACCAAAAATTGTAAATATTGCAGAATAATGCATACATACAACTAAGCTCCATTTCATGCGGAATAAAGGAAATGATTAATGTATCTTAACTAGAAAAGTAGATTTAGGTAGATTTTTTACTCCTAAAAGCATTTTATTAAAATAGATTTGATTTAAAAAAAAATCGGATTTAAATTAAATTAAATTACTGTTCCTCTGTTATTGATCTATCTGGGAATCTGGCCAAGGAGAAGACTTCGAAAACATCAGCAAGCATCTTCTTCAGTCGTCCCCCCCCCCCAAACCTTCCTCCCTCCCTCCTTCTCCTCCTCCTCCTCCTCCTTCTCTGAATGTATTATTTTGCTTGTTTCCAACTTTTATCTCTCCCCTTGTTCCATTTCCACCTCTCCCCCTTCTCTTCCATCCCCCTTCCCCTTAATCAAAGGGGCCAGATGGCACGGAGCAGCCGCGAACAACTGAAGCTCGGCATATGGGCAGCCTGTTTAATGCCTGCGCCTGTTGGGCGTTGCAGGAAGGGGAAGAGTGCCGATTTTCAGATATTCGGTTCGGTTGCAAATCGCCGAATGCCCAGCCGAGCCAAACGGCCATCCACGCTCATTCTCTCCCCCTCCCCTCCCCCCCGCCCCGCAACCAATACAGGTAGTCGTCGACTTACGACAGTTAATTTAGTGACTGTCCGAAGTTACAAGCTGATGACGTGAAGTCCATCATCGATATGAGCCAATTGCCAAGTGCCCAAATTGTGATTAGCATGATCCGGGTGTGTGTGTGTGTTGCTGCAAAGGTTGCGTAAAAAGCAATCGTAGGTCACTTTTTTTAAAAAAAAAAATAGTTTTTATTAAACATTTTCAAGTTTAAATGTCAGCTTTTCAAATCGCGTCCACAATTAAATCAAGAGTTCAAGGCAAGTCTTTCCTCAAAGTTCCAATTACTAGAGACATGTTGGTACATTTGTGGGAAACCCGAATCTGAAAGCTTCCTGGTTTCCCCCACCCAGTTGAAAGTTCATGATCTTGTGGCCACACCCACAAATCCTTCACATGGTCCAATCTTCCTTTGCCACGCTGGCATTTCCACCCATCTGGTTCGGGTCAGGTGCAGAGGTGCGGAGACAAAGAATGACCTTGGGCTTCTAGAAAGGAATGTTTTATTATGACAACAACACACGCTACAGTTCTACTCCTTACTATTCTCCCCTAATGAAACAGCATAGTAAAGACAGAGAGAGAGAGAGAGAGAGAGTATGGCAGGTCAAAGATCCTTAAAGGAACCACTGCAGGCCTGACAGTCGGCCCCTCTTCAAAAGGGCAACATTTCCTGAAAAGAGAATAACATAAGGGTTAACATTAATAAAGCACAAGAAAAATCAAATACAAAACAGATAACAACACAAACGACATAAGAATATAATATACTTTTGCAGCTTTCCGTATCCGCATGTATATTCTGCTTTTGTAGCTAACAGTTCGATTATGGCCTTCTCTTAGTTTTTAACAATTCTAATAATAATGTGACAGTTATGTTATAATATAGTAGTATAGTACATATAATCAAATTTTACATAGATGCATTTTTCTTCATAGTATATCCGATAGTTTTCAAAACTTTTATTTCTTGTTTTGGCTTCTATCCTCTAGCCCAAGGGTAGTCAACCTTTTTATACCTACCGCCCACTTTTGTATCTCTGTTAGTAGTAAAAGTTTCTAACCGCCCACCAGTTCCACAGTAATGGTGATTTATAAAGTAGGGAAGTCGATTAAATTTAAAAGAGGAAAGTGCTTCGGTATTGGACAAAACCCCTACTGCCCACCATGAAAGCTGGAATGCCCACTAGTGAGTGGTAGGGACCAGGTTGACTACCACTGCTCTAGCCACTTGTACAGTCTACTCCAAATTTTGTAATGGTCCAACTCTTCTCTTTCTTTTAACTCCTGTCCATTTCAGCCCACTTGAGTATCTTCCTTATTACCATGTCATCTGGGGGGAGGGGTAGTTTTTTGTTTCCAATTTTGCGCAAGGCCAATTCTTGCAGCGGTTAGTACATTTTATGTTATGTATTAATATTTCTTATCCATCTCTGGGTCTAATATATCTAATAAACATACCGTATTTTTCGGAGTATAAGACGCACCAAGGGTTTGAAGAGGCAAATTAAAAAAATGTTTTTGCACTCTGCAGACCCCCCAAAAATGGCCCATCTGTGGGAGCGCCTTCCCTTTGGAATGAGCTACCCCCAGAGCTTCGCATAATTCCCGGACTCCCTTCCGGCACGCCCTAAAAAGCTGGCTTTTCCAGCAAGCCGGCCTGGCCTGAGTAAAATAAACTATTAATTTTAATTGTTAATTGTTAATTTTAATTGTAAATTGACAATTGGTTATTGGATTTACTATTTAATCTTTTTTAACGTTTGTAATATATGTTTTTATGTTGTGCACCGTCCTGAGTCCTTTGGGGGAAGGGCGGCATATAAATCCAATAAATCCTAATCCTAATCCATTTTTCACAAAAATGGGCCCATTTTTTTGTCAAAAAAAGGACATGCATAGCCTTTAGGAGGCTTATAGAGTGCTCCTAGGGGCTGGTGGGGGGGCACAATCGAGCAAAAAATGGCCTGTTATTTGCTCTCTTCTGCCCTCCCCTGCCCCCAGGAGTACTCTGGAAGCCTCTTAAAGGCAATGCACGGCCATTTTGGTGAAAAAGGCGGGATTTCGGGAGGCCAAACATGCTGTATACCCAGATTTTCAGCCTCTTTTTTGAGGGAAAAAGGTGCGTCTTATACTCTGAAAGCTACGGTAATTTGGTTTCAATACTATCCTCTGTTCCGTGATTTCTTTCAACCAATCCTTAATTTTAAGCCAATATTTCCTGCCATGGGAACAGGTCCACCATATATGATAAAGTATTTCAGATTTATGTCTACATCTCTAATATTCTGGAGATAGCTTTGGATACATCTTGGCCAATTTTGCTGGTGGTAAGAGGTCCCTTTTTTCCCAATGCCGCCATAACCTTGAACGGTCGCCAAGCAAGCTGTTGGAAGCCTAGGGCAGGGGTCAGCAAATTGCGGCTCTGGAGCCGCATGTGGCTTTTTCGTCCCTCTGCTGTGGCTCCCTGTCGCCGGTCAGCTCCACAATTGATGGGGCTTTCGGTTAGGATAGTTAGAGGAAAAAGGACACCGTGCTAGGAGGAGACTCTATGGTGGGGGAAACAGACTTCCAGTTAGCGGAAGAAAAAGGACACCTTGCTAGGAGGAGACTCTATGGTGGGGAAAACAGACTTCCAGTTAGCAGAGGAAAAAGGGCACCGTGCTAGGAGGACTCTCTATGCTGGGAGAACCGGACTTCCGGTGGGCTCCAGAATTGAACGGGAGGCTTCCAGTTAGGACCTTTGTGGCTCTTTGACTGTTTAAGGTTGCTGACCCCTGGCCTAGGGCTTCCTGTTGGCACCCATTTGAATGATGAAGGAACAAGGAGTTGTAAATCAATCATCTCAATGAATGAAGTGGTGAATAGGAAGAATAACCAAGGAAATAACCATTCGTGGAAAAAAATCAATTTGACATGTAGGAATTCAGCAATATACATTTTTTAAAGGCTGATTATTTTGTTGGAGTATTTATTGATGAGTCCCGGCCCATTGTCCTTTAGAACAGTAGACGGGCAATAAATAAAATATTTTGGTAAGGAAGAAAGGCAATCATAATAGAATAATCTTTAACAATGAGGATTATCTTTTGCTAGTTCCTTTGGTGGTCGAAGGTTAATGCTTCTCTACCTTCAACTTATCTTTGAATCATGATTCAGTTGGGATGCTAATAATTCTTTGGCCGACTCGCCACGGCCAAATTGCCATGGCCAACTCACTGCAGGACAACAGTTGCACTAATATCAAAGTAATAGAGGAATAGGATCATTAAAAAAAGGATGCAAAAGGAGGGACAGAACGAAACGTGAACGTTAAAAAATTAAATTATTTATTTATTTGTTTGTTTTAAATAAGTAAATAGAATTGTTGAATTGTCCCGCAGTGAGTCTGCTGTGAGAAGTTGTCCTGCAACGAGTTGGCCGAAGCGTGTTGGCCATGGTTTGTTGGCTATAGTGAGTTGACCATGGCGAGTTGGCCGTACCGAGTTGGCCATAGTGAGGTGTCTGGCAAGTCGGCCATGTTGACTTGCCCCTAGTGAGTTGACTTGTGGTGAGTTGGCCGTAGTGAATTGGCCATGATGAATTGGACGTAGTAAATTGGCCATGGTGAGTTGGTCGTGGCTAGTTGGCCATAGTGAGTTGGCCATGGTGAGTTGTCTATGGCAAGTAGGTCATGGTGACTTGCCCCTAGTGAGTTGGCCGTGGCGAATTGGCTGTAGTGAATTGGCCAGGGCGAGTTGGCTGTAGTAAATTGGCCATGACAATTTGGCCATAGTGAATTGGCCATAGTGAGTTGGTCGTGGTTGGTTGCCCATGGCGAGTTGTCTGTGGCACATTGGCCATGGTGGCTTGGCTCTAGTGATTTGGCCATGGCGAGTTGGCCGTACTGAATTGGCCATGACAAATTGGACATAGTAAATTGACCATGGCAAGTTGGTCATGGCCGTAGTAAGTTGGCCATAGTGAGTTGTCTATGGCCAATTGGCCGTGGTGACTTGGCCCTAGTGAGTTGGCCATGGTGAGTTGGCCATGGCGAATTGGTTGCAGTGAATTGGCCATGGCGAGTTGGCCATAGAGAATTGGCCATGGCGAGTTGGCTGTGGCTTTCATACCTAAGACAAGACTAGAAATCCCAATTTCTTGGTGATTGGGCCAGAGTCACCCAGCTAGTTTTCATGGGTAGAGCTGAACTAAAACTCCCAGACTTCCGCTTTTTGGCTTGGTGCCTTAACCACTACACCAAACTGGCTTAGTCAGGTTGGCTTTCTAGAAGAAGAATCGGACGGGAGGAGGTATTTCCTATTAAAATAAGTCGAACGGGACTTTGAAGCATGCAAGACCTTGTTATGTCTTCAGCTCTCTACCGTCTTCACAACACAAGGGAGGAGATCTCTGCCTTAAATGTCTTCCTTTTCCCTTATGCGCCACTCCTGGGTCCCTAACCAACGTGTAGTAATTTTAGGAAATTACATTGATCTTTTTAATGGTGATTTTCTTTCACCACCTGCCCTGTAGGGAAACGTGCCAACCAAGATTTACATACGCTCTTCGGGTTTAATTTGGACTCCATTGCAGATGCTCTAATTAAGGTGATCACAGCTGAGAGATAATTCCCGTAGTGATGTGGCTAATGCACAATTGGGAATGGGGGGGGGGGGGGAGGAGCGCTGGTGGAGCTGGGAGTCTTAGGAAACGCCATCCCTCGTGGTGATTTCTTCTAGGTGGACAAGAGGTGATCGGAATCGACTTCTCCTTCACTTGCAAGGGTTCTATATGTCCCAGGGACCCTTCCTTCCTTCCTTCCTTCCTTCCTTATCTCACCCTTCCTTCTCACCCCTCCTTCCCTTCCCCCTCTGTTCCTCCCTTCCTCCTCATCTCCCTCCCTCCTTCTCACCCTCCGTCCCTCCCCTCCCTCCCTTTTTTCCTTCCTTATCTCATCTCCTCTTTCCCTCCTTCTCGCCTTTGCTTCCTCCTTCCCTTCCCCCTCTCCCTCCGTCCTTTCTTATCTCCTCCCTCCCTCCTTCTCACCCTCCTTCCTTCCCCTCCCTCCCTTTTTTCCTTCCTTCCTTATCTCATCTCCTCTCTCCCTCCTTCTCGCCTTTGCTTCCTTCTTCCCTTCCCTCCCTCCCTCCTTCTTTATCTCCTCCCTCCCTCCTTCTTGCCCTCCCTCCCTCCTTTCCTTTATGGGTTCCCTGTCACTATCTGTATGTCCCAGGGACCCTTCCTTCCCTTCCCCCTCACTCCCTTATCTCCTCCCACCCTCCTCCTCGCCCTCCCTCTTTTCCTTCCTCACCCTCCCTCCCTTCTCATCTCATCTCCTCCCTCCCTACTTCTTGCCCTCCCTCCCTCATTCTTTCTTGATCTCCTCCCTCCTTCCCACCTCATGTCATCTCCTTTCTCCCACCTTCTCCCCCTTCCTTCCTTCCTTCCTTCCTTCCTTCCTTCCTTCCTTCTTTCTTTCTTTCTTTCTTTCTTTCTTTCTCTTTTTCTCTCTCCCCCCTCCCTCCCTCTTTCTCTTTCTCTCTCCCTTCCTCCCATTTGACCGCCCTTCCTTCCCTCATTTCAAATATTTTTTTAATTACCCTTTACAAAGCATACGGATTTAAAAACAACAACACAAACTCACATTTTTACCTATTATGGAAGGGCAGAATATAAATCTTTAGAACTAGAAAACGCAAGTATCTGTTAACCGGGCCACTGAAGCTGACTACAGCTAGTCCTCAACATACAGTCATACCGTATTTTTCGGAGTATAAGACGCACCTTTTTTCCTCTGAAAAGAGGCTGAAAATCTGGGTGCGTCTTATACATCGAATGCAGCATTTTTTTTGCCTCCCGAAGCCCCGCCACCTTCACCAAAACTCTGTGATTTTGAAGTGGAGAAATAAGTTACTCTCGAACATGGATTAGATACACCAAAGAGAAAGCATCATAACAATTCTATACGGTAATAACATAATTTTATTATAATGGCGGCATTGCGTGCCTTCGCTTGACGATATTTGGCTAGAAGAATCAGGATAAGTGACTGTCTCTCTCTCTGTGTATTTAATGATGTTTTATTAGTGCGGAAAAACAACAACCCTTTAATAGCTCCTGGAAGTGTTTCTGTGAATAACCAGAGAATAAAAGACATATTCCGAAGAAATATAAAAGCTGTGCCTTCCTTTTGCGGAAACTATGTTTTATTGTTGGGACGTGGTAACTGAGTGGCTAAGACGCTGAGCTTGTCGATCAGAAAAGTCGGCAGTTCGGCGGTTTGAATCCCTAGGCCGTGTAACGGAGTGAGCTCCCGTGACTTGTCCCAGCTTCTGCTAACCTAGCAGTTCGAAAGGAGCTAAAAATGCAAGTAGAAAAATAGGAGCCACCTTTGGTGGGAAGGCAACAGCGTTCTGTGTGCCTTCGGCGTTGAGTTATGCTGGCCACATGACCACAGAGACGTCTTCGGACAGCGCTGGCTCTTCGGCTTTGAAACGGAGATGAGCACCGCCTCCTAGAGTCGGGAGTGACTAGCAAGGGGAACCTTTACCTATGTTTTATTGGGCAAAAGATTTCTGAAGTTCTGACAATGTGGAGAATGGCATCTCACCCAACTATTTGTTAAAGAGTTTGTAAGGAACATAATGGGTGGTTCCATCCCAAAGGGTTTTTCCCCAAAAGACGACTAGATTTTCTAGGTTATTTTCTTAAAAAACATTTCGCTTCTCATCCAAGATTTGGAACTGAAGAACTTATTGGGTGGACGAGAAGCAAAAGCCCCCCCCCCCCAAAAGTCCAGTTGGTTTTGGGACAACCATGACCTAGATGATTGAGAATCTCCATACAACTCTCCTTCCTTCCTTCCTTCCTTCCTTCCTTCCTTCCTTCCTTCCTTCCTTCCTTCCTTTTGTTTATTTATTTAAAAGATTTATATTGCACCCCATATTAAGCGACCCCGATTTAAGTAGAGAGGCATAAAACACAGGCCACTCTAGGAAAAAAAAATCAGAAAAGAAATGTACAAATGCATCATGTTCATTTCCACTCCCATGCACCCCTTGTACACAGAATTCCTCTGCAGCCAATTTCTCACACCCCTCTGTGGACAGAATGCCTTCTTCCTAGGCTGTAACTCTGAGTCTTCGGAAGTAGCCAGCTGATTGAGCAGAGAGAGAGAGAGAGAGGGAGAGGGAGAAGGAGAGGAGAGGGAGAAAAAAGAAAGAAAAGGGAGGGAGGGAAGAAAATAAAAAAGAGAAAGAAAGACAGGAAGGAATGAAGGAAAAAGGAGAAAGGAAGGAAGGGGAATGAAGAAAGAGAGAAAAAGAAAGGAAGGAAAAATAAGAATAGGGCAAAAAGAAAGAAAAGGAAGAAAGGAAGGGAGATAATGAAGAAAGAGAAAAAGAAAAAAAGAGTAAGAAAAAGGAGGGAGGGAATGAAGACAGAAAAGAAAGAAAAAAAGAGGAAAAAGGGAGGGAAGGAAGGAAGAAAGAATAAGAGAGAGGAAGAGAGTCAGGAAGAAGGAGAAAGAAAGAAAGAAAGAAAAAGAAAGAAAAAAGGAAAGAAGGGAATGGAGCGAGAGAGAGTGAGAAAAAAGAAAGAAAAGGAAGGGTGGAACATGGAGGGAAGAAAAAATAAGAGAGAAAGAGAGTTAGGAAAGAAAAGAGAGAGAGAAAGAAAAGGAAGGAAGGTAATGAAGAAAGAGAAAAAGAAAAAAAGAAAGAAAAGGGAGGGAGGGAGGGAATGAAGAAAGAAAAAAAGGAAAGAAAAGGGAGGGA
The DNA here is from genome assembly GCA_039707465.1 of Rhabdophis nuchalis. Classification (NCBI taxonomy): domain Eukaryota; kingdom Metazoa; phylum Chordata; class Lepidosauria; order Squamata; family Natricidae; genus Rhabdophis; species Rhabdophis nuchalis. The sequence goes on along the minus strand of CM077644.1, from coordinate 240,033,019 downwards.
GGGAAGGAGGAAAGATTAAGAGAGAATGTCAGGAAGGAGAAAGAAAGAAGTGAGAAAAACAGGAAGGGAAAGAAGGAGAGAACGAAAGAAAGAAGAGAAAGAAACCGTTATTTCACCCCAGCCTCCTTTCAAGGCCAGCCTGGCGGTTTTTGATCTGCCTTGAATGGGGGCGCCCCTCATTTGGGGCTCCCCTTCTGAGAAGATTTGGGCCATTGTCCGAGCTAGCGGGATGTCGGATTGATTTCGAAGCCTTTGTGCCGACTCCGGCTTGCTGAATGAAGCTGTCACGGGCGTCAGAGGTTGCCTTGCGAGCTGCCCGGCTCCAAGCTGTGTCTCCTTTTGTTATCTCGGCCTCATTGAGCCGAGGGAAGAGGCGCGTTTCAGGGTGATTTACCACCACCCAAACACCAGCTGTCTGTGGCATCGCCCAGGCTTCCCGCTTCTCCCATCTCCCTCCTTCCCCCCTTCCCGCTTCCCACCTCCCCATCGGGCGACGGCCAGGATTTCCCCCATCCCAAAAGTCCGCCTCTTTGGAAATGAGTTCCAAGGGGAAGAAATTTCAAAGAGGAGAAATACAAAAAAAGCATTTCTATTTACACTTTTTCGGGTCTTCCTTGGGTTGGAAAAAATATCCCTCTGGTTTTTTTCCCCTCTTCCCGCAAGAGAGAGTTTTGGTCCTCCAGGCAGCGAAGACGAGAGTTGGGCTGCGTAAAAGCCCAACTTTTACACTAGAATAGAATAGCAAGAGTGGGAAGGAACCTTCGAGGTCTTCTAGTCCAACCCCTGCTCAGGCAGGAAACTCTATAAGAGTGGTAGTCAACCTGGTCCCTACCGCCCACTAGTGGGCGTTCCAGCTTTCAGGGTGGGCGGTAGAGGTTTTGTCCGATACTGAAACACTTTTCTTTTTTTTAAAATGTAATTGACTTCCCTACTTTATCAATCACCATTCCTGTGGAACTGGTGGGCGGTTAGAAGATTTTACTACTAACAGCGATACAAAACTGGGCGGTAGGTATAACAAGGTTGACTACCCCTGCTCTATAACATTCTGGATGAGATGAGGAGGTGATGAACAGAACAGAATAGAAAAGAGAACAACAGAGCGGGAAGGGACCTTGAAGGTCTTCTAGTCCAACCCCCTGCTGAAGCAGGAAAGCCCTATACCGTGTCAGATAAATGGTTGTCCGATCTCTTCTTAAAATCCTCCAAGGATATATTTGCCCAGGAGAGATGGTCCGAGAACAGGCAGGAATGAAAGGCACTTTTCAGGCTCCTGGAAGCAAGCGCGAGCGAAGATCATCAGGAGGAAGGAGAAGGAGAAGAAGGTGGAGAAGAAGAAGGAGAAAGAGGAAAAGGAATGGACACAGCGGATAACAGGATAACAGAGTCGGAAGGGACCTTGGAGGTCTTCTAATCCAATCTCCTGCTCAAGCAGGAAATAATATCATGTGAGACAAGTGCTTGTCCAATCTCTTGTTAAAAACCCTACACCACTACAGACAAATGGTTGTCCAACCTCTTCTTAAAGACATCCAGTGTTGGAGCATTCACAACTTCTGGAGGCAACTTCTGTTCCACTGATTAATTGTCCTAACTGTCAGGAAATTTCTCCTCAGTTCTAAGTTGCTTCTCTCCTTGATTAATTTCCACCCGTTGCTTCTTGTCCTACCCTCAGGTGCTTTGGAGAATAGCTTGACTCCCTCTTCTTTGTGGCAACCCCTGAGATCAATCAATCAATCAAACTTTTATTTATATACCGCTCCCTCTCCCCAAAGGGACTCGGTGCAGTGCAGAGGGAATTATAAAATATAAAACATACAGCAATATAAATAATAATAATAATAATAATAGTAATAATAAATAATAATAATAAATAATAATAATAAATAATAATAATAAATTTAATTTATAGACCGCTCCCTCTCCCCGGGGGGACTCGGAGCGGTGCACAGGGAAGTTAAAAATACAATAAATATACATAAATAACTAAAAGGCAAATTAAACAATTATCCCTGCGCTAAAATTCCCAATTTAAATTACTAAAATCCCATACTAAAAGAGACTACCCTAGGCCGGCCAAGCAGAAAAGATGTGTTTTTAATTTTAGACGGAAGGAGCGGAGGTCCGTGGTTGTTCTAATGTCGGGGGGAAGGTCGTTCCAGAGGGCTGGGCCCGCCACAGAGAAAGCCCTAAAAACAAATTAGACTACAGTGACCCTGCGCTAAAACCTAAAATACTAAAATCCCTAAAATCCCTAAAAACCCAATTAAAATTTACATATACAGAGTGGAAGCAGGAAAGATGGATTAGGCCAGGCCGGCTTGTTGGAAGAAATATGTTTTGAGCTTTTGGCGGAAGGAGCGGAGGTCCGGAGTTGTTCTGAGATCGGGGGGGGGGGGGTAGGTCGTTCCATAGGATAGGGCCAGCGACAGAGAAGGCCCTTCCCCTGGGAGTCGCCCGCTGGCACTGCCTAGTGGACGGCACCCGGAGAAGTCCCTCTCTGTGCGAGCGAATCGGTCGAAGGGATGTATGGGGCAGGATGCAATCTCGCAGATAGCTATTGGAAGACTGCTATCGTGTCTCCCCTAGTCCTTTTATTAGTTTAGTTTTAATTTTAGATAGCGCTCTATTAAGAGAACGGAACAGAACAAAACAGAATAACAGAGTTGGAAGGGACCTTGGAGGTCTTCTAGTCCAACCCCTTGCCTAGGCAGGAAACCCTACACCACTTCAGAGAAATGGCTATCCAACATCTTCTTTAAGACTTCCAGTGTTGGGGCTTTCACAACTTCTGCTGTTCAATATTCAACAGAATATTTGTGGCGTGATCTTCTTTCCAGATTTCAGAGAAAATCAAAATAGGACGGTTCTAAATGCTATGCTTTACGAAACGTCGAAAAGTCTTAACGGTCTTTTAAAATGTAACTTTCCGTCGTAGCTGAAAAGGGGCCAATCTTGATATTTAAATGGAGAGGGTAATAAAGCCACACGCTATAATTTTCGTGTGCTTGCTTTATGGTTCCGTTTTGTTTATTGGTTTGGTACTGCTTGTTCCTCAGTTGTATCTTAGCTGAACGTCAGTGTTTTACAACACTGTTTTACTATTTTAAATCTCGGCTGCATTGTGAACATTCCCTGACGGGCAGCTGATGTATCTGTTGAGAGATTTATATAAATATTTGCCCGTCAGCTTTTGGTCACAAGTTCTAGTTGGCCTTTCTTTTTTCTTTTTTTCCAGACAAGGGTCTCAAAATATAACAGTATGGCGAGTTGGAAGGGTCCTTGGAGGTCTTCTAGTCCAGCCCCCTGCTCAAGCAAGAAGACCCTATGTTACTTCGGACAAATGACTGTCCAGTCTCTTCTTAAAAGCCTCCAGTGATGGAGCGGGTTAGGAAGTGAGGTTGTCCTCACTGTTAGGAAGTTTCTCCTTAATTCCAGGTTGCTTCTCTCCTTGATTAGTTTGCGTCCATTGCTTCTTGTCTTGCCCTGTGGTACTTTGGAAAATAAATTGACTCCCTCTCCTTTAGGGCAGGCCTCAGGTGCCTTGGAGAATAGCTTGGCTCCCTCTTCTTTGTGGCAACCCCTGAGATATTGGAAGACTGCTATCATGTCTCCCCTGGTCCTTCTTTTCATTAAACTAGACAGACCCAGTTCCTGCAACCGTTCCTCATATGTTTTATCCTCCAGTCCCCTAATCCTCTTTCTTGCTTTTCTCTGCACTCTTTCCAGAGTCTCAACATCTTTTTTTTAAAAATTGTTTCAAATGTTTAATTTGAAATTAAGATGTGAAGAATGGAGGTCGTCTTCGGTTTTGAACTGATGCCGTCCATTGAGTAGCATGGTTGTTAAATCAATCTCACATCCCCATTGGACTTTGCTTCTCAGAAGTCTGGAAAAAGGGGACCACCAGAACACGGGAGACTGCTGTTATGGCCCGTCAGCGAGCAGCAGAGCTGGCAGAAGATTTGGATAGTGAGGAGGTTGGGGAGGAACATGGGCCAGTCCTGGACAGGCTCCGAGGAGGGCTGTGTGTTGGAGGCACACAGAGATAGAGCCAGAGCCGTCCAACAGTTACCAGCTGCCTTCAGAGTCAGACATCAGTGAGGCAGAGGAACAGCTGGAGCCCGTTCCCAGCGTGCACATGCACAGAGTTGCCAGGGGAAGGAAGCAGCTAAAGAACAGGGGTGGACTTGGGAGTAAGGCCACAGGTGGACGGTGAATGGCCCCTCCCAGAGGAAATAAAACAGGAGCGAAAGGGGAGTGGAGTTTGCAGGAGACCATTAGTTCACTTAGTTGGCTCGTGACTCTCCAAGACTCCTTGCCAGGTTTTGCAGTTATCAGCCTGGCAGCTCTCCAAGCCAGATAAGGTCTGTGACTGTAAATCCTCCTTTGAAAGACTTTGCTGGATGGGAATGAGCAGAATTCATAGTAAATTAATGGGACCAGAGGTTTGCTTCATGCTCTTGGGAAGCCTCGGTCAGAACAGCTGCGACCTTCATCAAGAAGAGTCAGTAGCCAACCAGCTGAATTTTGATCACGTGACCATGGGAATGTTGCAACTATCTTAAGTCACTGTATTCCAGTGTTGTCGTAACTTTAAATGGTTGCTTAAAGTACTGTTGTAAGTCGAGGACTTATTTATTTATTATTTTATTAGATTTCTATCCCGCCCTATCTCCCAAAATGGGACTCAGGGCGGCTGGTAAATCGTCCTTTCAATCTTTTCAGGCCCCAAAGTTTAAAAAACCCAAACAAATAGAAGACAAATTATATAAATTTAGGGCTACTACCAAGTTCCAGAAGCCGGATTGTTTCCAACTTTTAATGTTTATCTCCTTCCTTGGTGGACATTCAGAAATGGATGCAATTCTTAAAGGAACCTTCTGCCATCCCCAACATGTCAGGCATCAAGTAAGTTTCCATCCTGCCAAATGCATTAACCTTTTCCGGGTCATCATATATTTAGAGGAGAATATCTGTAGCTCCAGCAATCTTTTCTGCCATCCTCCCAAAGCATTGGTGACTTTTTTTCTCCTAGTTTGGATATTGAAGCTCCTAGAAGGAAGTTCAGGGAGCACTAAGGACATCTTCTTTTTCCCCATGTGTTAATTTGGAGGTTACTTTTTTGGCCGGTCTGCCCTCTGCAAAGCAAGTCCAATCTCATTTCTTGTGGTTCTCCAAAGACTTTTTGGTGGAATCTCCCATACTTTGAACCCACAAGAGACGTAGGGCAGGTGGCCGTGTGATGCCTACGGAGACGAAGATGGGTTCTGCAGTGAAGTGGACCTTTATCCAGGCTGACAAGGGGACTTTGCCCTCTTCACTTAGTCAAGAGTCAAAAGGGTTGAAGACCTCAGCGGCTCACCAACCTCTCTCAAAATAAAGCCCTAGGTTAGGGTTGGGATTCAGCCGGTTCGGACTGGTTCAGGTGAACCGGTAGCTCCGAAGATGAGATGGGGAGCAAACCGGTTCGCTCCAATGATCAGGTGGGTCCGCTCGCCCCTGCGCTTTACTGACCTATATCCTCTCGGCTGATTCGCGTGGCAGAGTGGATTGCCATGCCTTAGCTGTGTTACTCCCCAGAAGTAATGTGGAAGGTACCCTATTTCCCCGAAAATAAGACCTCACCGGATAATAAGCCCGATCGGGCTTTTGCGCGCATGTGCTAAAACAAGACCTCCCCCCCAATAAACCCTCCCCTAAAATATTTCAACGCATGCGCAGCCGGTTCCTGCCATTTCCTAGGGGTGGTGGGAAGGGGGCAACATGCCCCAAGGGCTCAACATGCACTTGCCATCCATACGGAACGGCCTCGCAGAGGCTGCTCCTACCAACCCTAGCTGCCATGCCCTTTCTCTTAGTGGCAGCCGCAAAAAAGAGAAGCAGGCCCAGTCATCTCGGGATCAGCTGATTTGCGGGCCGAGGTTAAGGGGCCTCCTGCGCCTCAGAAATAATAAGACCTCCCCGAAAATAAGGCCAAGCACTTTTTACGGTGTGTGTGTGTGTGTTTGTTTCAAAAGAAAATGAGACCCTATCTTATTTTCGAGAAAACACGGTAAGTTTTGTTAAAACCCCACAGCAGTTTTGTGCAGGCAAATCACCGAACAGGTTGTTTAACCGGCCGTATCCCACCGTTGCCCCAGATGGTAAGTGCTAAACCAGCTTTTTGGAGCAACGCCCTGTCTAGATGATTGCAAGAGTCTTGATTAGTTCTCCAGGAGTTTGGCACCGCTACAACATCGGTCTCCTAAAAATACTGAGTTCCAGTAGCTCAGTTGCTTGATCAGGACTAGATCAAAGTTTTATTTGGGGTCGCGACGGCCCAAGTCAACTTCTCCAGATGGTGAGTCTTATTTTCATTGCGGCCCTGGCTCTTTATCCAGGTTGACAAGGATTGACGTCTTGTTTCTGAGAGACACCCCCCCTCCCCCCCAGAGCTGCGCTTCTACAGGTATAGATGGGGAATAATATAGATGGAAACTAATCAAGGAGAGAAGCAACTTAGAACTGAGGAGAAATTTCCTGACAGTGAGAACAATCAATCAGTGGAACAACTTGCCTCCAGAAGTTGTGAATGCCCCAACACTGGAAGTCTTTAAGAAGATGTTGGATAGCCATTTGTCTGAAACGGTATAGGCTATCCTGCCTGTGCAGGGGGTTGGACTAGAAGACCTCCAAGGTCCCTTCCAACTCTGCTGTTGTATTGTATTATAGGCCCCAGTGCGTAAGCTCTCGAGTCTATATGCAAAGCAACAGAGTAATAAGGTAGTCCTTGTCTTACAACAGTTTGTATAGTGACCGCTCAAAGTTACATCTGCGCTGAAAAAAGTGACTGGGGGTCGCTTTTCAAACTTACGGCTGCTACAGCGTCTCCATGATGACGTAATCAATATGTAGATGCTGGGCAATTGACTCACATTTATGACTGCAATGGTCGTAAGTGTGAAAAGCAGTCACGAGTCATTTTTATTGATGCTGTTGTAACTTTGAGCAGTGGCTATGCAAGCGGTTGTAATAATGCTATCTGGAAAAGGTAAAAGTAAAGATTTCTTCAGTCATGTCCAAATTTAGGGTGAGGCACACACGTGTAGGGGACACGGTGGCTCAGTGGCTAAGACGCGGAGCTTGTTGATCAGAAAAGTCAGCAGTTCAGCGGTTCGAATCCCTAGTGCTGCGTAATGGAGTGAGCTCCTGTGACTTGTCCTGGCTTCTGCCAACCTAGCCGCTCGAAAGCATGTAAAAATGCAAGTAGAAAAATAGGGACCACCTTTGGTGGGAAGGGGACAACACTCCGTGCGCCTTTGGTGTTGAGTCATGATGGCCACATGACCACGGAGACGTCTTCGGACAGCGCTGGCTCTTCGGCTTTGAAACGGAGATGAGCACCGCCCCCTAGAGTCCGGAAGAACCAGCATGCATGCGCGAGGAGAACATTTACCTTTGCCTTGGATTAAAACAATTGGGTTTTAGCTCATGGCATGTTTAGGTGATTGATGGGAGATGCCTCCCAAAACCCTATCTCTTACCTAGTATCCATTTGTCTCTCTTTCAATCCTGTGTGGCATCTTGAATGTTCCTCCTCTTTGAGTGTTCTTCCTTTTGAGATTTTAATTTGCTCTAATAGATGTGTCTCCATCTCTCTGGAAATCATCTTCAGACCGTTGAGCAATTATTTAGTGACCGGTAGATACAGCCTGTTTTGATCAGGATCAGATTAATCATTATTAACCATGACCCTTCTGACAGTAACTGCATCCTAGGCCTTAAGTGGTATCTTTTATGAAGATGTAATCATTATTAGTTAGTGCCGGACAACTGTCGGGTAGCCCTTTTGCTGCAGCTTAAAGATGGAGGAATTCTCGGTTAAGCTCCCAAAATAAATATATATATATATATTTATTTATTTATTTATTTATTTATTTTATTATTCATATTTGTAACCCGCACCCATCTCACCACAAAGGGACTCGGGGCGGCGAACAGAAATTTAAAATAAATATACATATATACAAAATATTAACAAACAATCACTAAATTAAATCAAGACCCTGCGTAAAATAAAATTAAAACCCATAAATTAAAACTTTGATTTGCTATAAGACAATAGGGTGCGGAGTAGTTCATATCAGGCTGGCCAGATGAAAATAGTATGTTTTTAAGTGCTGGCGGAACAAGCGGAGGTCCGAGATGATGCGGAGTTCGGGAGGTAGGTCGTTCCAGAGGGTTGGGCCCACCACAGAGAAGGCCCTTCCCCTGGGAGCCGCCAACTGGCACTGCCTGGTCAACGGCACCCGGAGAAGACCCTCTCCGTGGGAGCGAGTCGGTCGTAGGGATGTATGGGGCAGTAGACGGTCTCGTAGGTTGCTAGGCCCCGTGCCATGGAGCACCTTGAAGATGGTCATCAAAGCCTTGTAACGCACCCGGTAGGTCACAGGTAGCCAGTGCAGCTCGCGCAGGAGTGGTGTTATGTGGGAATGCCTTGAGGTTCCCATGATCACCCGCACGGCCGCATTCTGAACCAACTGCAACCTCCAAGTGCATCTCAAGGGGAGCCCCATGTAGAGAGCGTTACAATATATATTGTTCCACAACACCCTGTTAGGGCCCCAATTAAGGGAGGAGACATACTGTTTCCTTTTCTGTCTTTCGGCTCATCACCAGAGACCATCTAGACAGAAAGCCATGAGTTCCGTTGTGTTAATTTTTTAATATGTGTGTTAGTTTTATGAGCTGATCAATAAATAAATCAGAGAGACTAGTATAGATCTATTTCGAGCTTTTTAGCTCTCATCAGCTAGCCATACCCTTACTGGGATTTGAACCGAACTGTATGCAATACAGCCCCGGTTCAATCCCAGTAAGGGTATGGCTAGCTGATGAGAGCTAAAAAGCTCGAAATAGATCTATACTAGTCTCTCTGATTTATTTATTGATCAGCTCATAAAACTAACACACACACACATATAATTCTATATATATAATTCTTGAATGGAATTTTGCATCCAGTGTTGGTCACCACTATATAAAAAAATGATGCTGATACTCTGGAAAGAGTGCGGAGAAAAGCAGCAAAGAAGATGAGGAAGCTAAAACATAGGAAGAAGGGTTGCAGGAACTGGGTATGTCTAGTTTAATGAAAAGGAGGACCAGGGGAGACATGATAGCAGTGTTCCAATATCTCAGGGGTTGCCACAAAGAAGAGGGAGTCATACTATTCTCCAAGGCACCTGAAGGCAGGAGAAGAAGCAATGGGTGGAAACTAATCAAGGAAAGAAGCAACATAGAACTAAGAAGAAACTTCCTAACAGTGAGGACAATTAGCCAGAGGAACAGCTTGCCCCCAGAAGATGTGGGCTTTCAAGAAGAAACTGGACAGTCGTTTGTCTGAACTGATACAGGGTCTCCTGCTTGAGCAGGAGATTGGACTAGAAGACCTCCAAGGTCCCTCCCAACTCTTTATACTTTTATTCTGTTAAAACCAACATGCTGAGAAGAATGTTAGCTTTTGAGAGGCGACGTAGTTATTCATGGATAGACTTTGGTATAACCGTCTAAGCTTCCATATGGATTGATTTTTTTTGCCCTCATTCCATTGAAATTGGCTCAAGGCTGTTGAGGTTCATGAGCAGAGAAGGCATTCACTTAACTTTCCCTGCTGGTTCGCAAATTTATTTTGTTTTTATTTTATTAAATTTATACCCCGCCCTTCTCCAAAAGGACCCATGGCGGCCTTTTGTGAGCGCGTGCACGCCCATTGTCCGTGCATGCGTTTGGCTTCCGCGCATGCACTTTGGCGAATAGGCGGGCCCACCCGTGATTTCCACTACCAGTCCGAACCGGCTGAATACCACCTCTGTTTATGGAGTCTAAGACCAGAGACATCACCAGTTCAGAAAATGGTATCTGGGTCCATATATGTGACTTCTCTTTCAGGGAGGGAGGGAGGGAGGGAGCACCGTATTTTTCAGAGTATAAGATGCACCAGAGTATAAGACACACCAAGGTTTTGAAGAGGCAAATTTAAAAAAAAAGGTTTTGCACTCTGCAAACCTCCCCAAAACAGCCCGTTTTTCATGAAAATGGGCCCATCCCCCCAAAAAAAGGTATGAATAGCCTTTAGGGGGATTGCAGAGTGTTCTGGGTGAGGGTGCCCCCCTCAAATGAGCAAAAAATGGCCCGTTTTTCACAAAAACAGGCCTGTTTTTTTGTCAAAAAAATTGCATGCATAGCCTTTAGGAGGCTTATAGAGTACTCCTGGGGGCTGAGGGGGATAAAATTGAACAAAAAACGGCCCATTTTACATTCATGTTTGCCTTTCCCAGCCCCCAGGAGCACCCTAAAAGCCTCCTACAGGCTCTGCATGGCCATTTTGGTGAAGGGGGGCGAAAAATGCTGTATTCAGTGTATAAGACGCACCCAGATTTTCAGCCTCTTTTTTGAAGGAAAAAGGTGCGTCTCATACTCCGGAAAATACGGTAAGTAAGTAATTTAGTAAATCAGTCTTCTATATAATGCCTTCTTGTGTTTTTGAGATAATTCATGTCTGTTGACGATAACTACATCTTCATGATGCGGTAATAGTACAGGTAGTCCTCGGCTTAACAACAGTTCCATTTAGTGACCATTCAAAGCTACAATGGCCCTGACCGTCTTTCACATGTAAGCAACACCATGGTCACGTGATCAAACTTCAGACGCTTGGCAATTGACTCGTATTTATGACGGTCGCAGTGATCTTGGGGGTTCACGTGATCCCCTTTTGCGACCTTCTGACAAGCAGAGTCAACGGGGAAGCTAGATTCCCTGAACAACCGTGTTACGAACTGAAGAGCTGCATTGATTCACTTAACGACTGTGACAACAAAAGGTCGTAGGATGGGGCGAACCTCACTTAACAGCTGCCTTGCTTAGGAATAGAAGTTTTGGAGTCCGTTGTCAGTGTGAGTCGCAGACCACGTGTAGAAGTTGTTAAGAGTGCGAATAGAAAATTAAAATCTCACCTGCGTCTGGCTAGTGTGCTTCCCAGAAGACCTAGGAGAGTGTTGAACTAATGTTGACTTTTTTTTTTAGCTTTACACACCTCTCTAAACATGAATTTGAGCGAAGTGGGTTTCCTTCCAAATAAAGCATATTCTCTCTTCAAAATTATTACTTCAAGTGCTTCAGTAATTGCTCTTAAGCTCATTATTATAATGCAATGGGAAGCTGATAATTTTAAGAGGTCTTGGCAAAAAATTATTTGCATTCTCTTATCTCTCATCTCCCCGACTCAATTTCTGGGTTTATTTTATTTATTTATTTTCCTCCAGACCTCCTGAGAAGAAATCTAATTTTGTTTATCCTCATGAAAGTTTGTCTGTTGCTTTCGGGGAGAGGAAAGAGGGAGGGAGAAAAAAGAAAGTACATAGAGGGGAGGGAGGGAGAAAGGAGAAGACAAGTAGGCATGCAGGAAGGAAAAGAAAAATGAAAATGAAGGAATAAAGAAAAAACGAAGTAAGAGAGGAAGGAAGGGAGGAAGTAAAAGGAAAAATAAGGAAGGAGTCTGGGGAAGGCTCTGATGAGGGCTCTGTGTCAGAGGCAGAGATGGGGCCAGGGCCATCCAACAGTTCTCAGCCTTTGGAGTTGGAGATCAGTGGGGCAGAAGAACAGCTGGAACCTGTTCCCAGTGTGCGCATGCGCAGAGCTGCCAGGAGAAGGCAACATCTAAGGAACAAAGGCCAACTCAGGAGTAAAGGCACAGGTGGATGGTGAAGCGCTTCCTCCCATAGGGAATAAAGAGGAGCAAAAGGGGAGTGGAGTTTGCAGGAGACCATGAGTTCCATTCATGAGGGTGACGATCTGTTCCTGACTTCTTGCCAAGTAATTGCTGCTACAGCGTGGCATTTGGAAGATATCGGCCTGGCAGCTCTCCAAGCCCTGATCAAGATCTGTAGTTGGGACTTTGCTGGAGAGGAATTCCCTTTAACCTAAATAAAAGAGATTTTATTGGGGACGAGGAGTCGACTTCATCATCTTGGGTCAGAACACAAGTATTAGTCTGACATGGCACACTGCTCTGTTTGAGCAGAGGGTTGGACTAGAAAACCTCCAAGGTCCCTTCCAGCTATGTTATTCTGTTAATATTCCTCCCTTCAGTCTTGTTCAAAATGTTGCCGTACCTCTGCAGGTATAGTTGTATCAGTGGCGGGTTGCAGGAGGTACGGCCCGGTATGGGCATACTGGAGCCAGCCCGGAGTACTGGATACCGTTCCAGTATGATGCTCTGGAGGGCCCGCCTGCCCGCCTTCACTCCTTACCGGTGTTTTAAAGCTTCTGCGCTGCTGCCCACATGCATGGTGCATACAACGCCTGCGTGACACTCCACGCAGCAGCTGGAGCGTCGCAGAGGCGCTAAGACGCATGCGCGCATGTGCGTCCATGAGGATGCCGCCGGCCCCGTTCCAACCGTACTGGGATTTGAAACCCACCACTGAGTTTTATTCATTAGTAATAAGGGCTGTTTTCACAGATCCCGACAAAAATGCAATAAACAGCCAATCCTGAAGCAAAATAGAACTTAACTTTAAAAAAATAACAAAAGTACTTCTGTGAGAAACTACAGGGTAAATTTAGGTGTTGGGTGCACACAGCCCTGTTAATTTGATGATTGACATATAATTTCATTTCTGGGTTTCCTGTCCCACATTCCATCTTAAGATAGTTAAACCGTCTGGATTTGCAGGGTGCGCTAAGCCACCATAAAACCGAGATTAAAGGGAACCAGGCTTAGTGCTTTATGCAAATCCAGCTGCTTAGTTTGCACTTGACCTGGGAAAGTTATTTAGTTTGGGTGGCCTCGTCCTAGGGCAATTTAAAAAACAAAGTGGCGTGTGTGTGTGTGCTGTTTATGAAGTCGCTGTAAGTGTGGGTGGCATGTATTTATATTACATTTTGGATTTCTTCGTTGTTGGTGATGGGTTTTCCCCGTTGGCTTGGGGAAGAGTTTCTTAGCAGCTAACTTTGGAATTACAAAAAGCAACGAAAAATAGGGGGCCCGAAGGGGCTTTTCATGACAATTCATAAAATACTAAGTAGGTTGGTGTGAGAAAAATTTCCAGTGACATATTTTAAGCAAGGGTTCAAAGCTTTTGGAAGCTTCTGCTCCCATCGTCGGTGAAAATGGATGCATAGCTGTAGAAACTTGGCTAATAATTGTTGTTAGTTGCGAGGTCGTGTCCGACCCATCGCGACCCCATGGACAATGTTCCTCCAGGCCTTCCTGTCCTCTACCATCCTCTGGAGTCCATTTAAGCTCACGCCGACTGCTTCGGTGACTCCATCCAGCCACCTCCTTCTCTGCCGTCCCCTTCTTCTTCTTCTGCCCTCCAGCATGAGGCTCTTCTCCAGGGAGTCCTTCCTTCTCATCAGGTGGCCAAAGTCCTTGAGTTTCCTCTTCAGGATCTGGCCTTCTAAAGAGCAGTCAGGGTGGAACTCCTCTAGGACTGACCGGTCACCTTGCAATCCAAGGGACTCAATGCAGGAGTCTTAAATCGCAGGAGTCTGTAAATCAAGAACTACCTATGTGTAACTGGCTACAGAAAGGGAAGAGCAAGGAAACGCAATTAGCATTGCTAATCGTTCTGCTTCATCGGCCGTTTGGGAGATTCTTCACTCTTCTATTGGACGTTTGGCGGGATGATAATAAAAACATTAAACAATGAACTTTTCTGCCTGGCTTTGATCTAAGGCAGTGGTTCTCAACCTTCCCAATAGGTTCCTCATGTTGTGGTGACCCCCAACCATAAAATTATTCTTGGGTTGGCGCAATGATGTCATCACGCCGGGCACTCGTATGTGGGCGTACCTGCAGGTGAGCGGGCCCTCCCGGAGACGGATAGAAGATCGGTGTCTCGGTTCCATCGACAATATGTGTTTTCCGAACATCTTAGGCGACCCCTGTGAAAGGGTCGTTCGACCTCCAAAGGGGTCCTGACCCACGGGTTGAGAACCGCTGATCTAAAGCCTTAGCAACGTTTTTGAACTCTGTAAAGTTCAAACTGTTAGGGTGGCTCAGTGGCTAAGATGCTGAGCTTGTCGATCAGAAAGGTCGGTAGTTCAGCGGTTCGAATCCCTAGCGCCGCATAATGGAGCGAGCTCCCATTACTTGTCCCAGCTTTTAGCCGTTTGAAAGTATGGAAAAATGCAAGTAGAAAAATATTATGAACCACCTTTGGTGGGAAGGTAACAGCGTTCCTTGCGCCTCTGGCGTTGAATCATGCCGGCCATATGATCACGGAGACGTCTTCGGACAGCGCTGGCTCTTTGGCTTTGAAACGGAGATGAGCACTGCCCCCTAGAGTCAGGAACGACTACCACATATATGTGAGGGGAACATTTATCTTTTAAAGTTCAAATTGGAGGGGAGAGGGGAAAGCTGAAAAAAACTATTCACTCAAGCAGCCGCGTGACTAACTTAACAAATTGCAGTGATTCGCTTAAGAACTGCAGGCAGGAAGGTCATCGGACGACGCAGAAAATTCACTTAACAACCGTCTTGATTAGCAATGTATATTTCAGGCTCGGTTGTGGCCGTTAGTTGAGGACCAGCTATAACAAAAAAAAAATACGTTTGGCTTTCTTCTGCGTATTATCTGGGTATTTCCAAGGAAATCATTTCTGCCTTTACACCTCGGAATTGTTACTCCTCTCGTTTATGTCCTCTTTGCGGTCAACCGTTCTGTTTCAGCTCAGCTGCCCGCCTGGTGCGGGAAGGAAAACCGAGGAAGTGAAGAGTTAACCTTGGCTCGCAAATGGGAGGGTTGCCTTTGGGCTGGGGGGGAGGGGGGGAACAACTAAAAAAGGTGAAGAGAGAACATAATTGCTTCTGCAACTAATTGCTAGGTTGGAGATCTGCAGGCGCCCACCCTTAGATGCTGCTCATTTTCGACATGGTTTCCTCCTTCCCCTTCTGCAGAAAACCCTTTTCCTTTCCCAGATCTCTTGGTCCCCCTGAGATCTTTGCAAAGGGGTGAGATGGACATGCCTAGGACCCTCTTAGGGGCCCCATGGCCATTTAAAGTTGCATTAACGCAACAGGATCGCAGGGAGACGAGGAGCCCCTGATTGGGGAGGATTTGTTTTAGCGTCATTTTATTTACGTGCTGCTTCCGTAATTTTATAAATAACCCAAGGTGGCAAAACACACAGGCATTATTCCTTCTTCTTCCTATTTTCCGCATAAGAACAACATACCTGCGAGGTGGGTTGGGCTTAGAGAGAGGGACTGGCTTAAAGTCACCCAGCTGGCTTCCGTGTCTAAGGCAGAACTACAACTCACTGTCTCCTGGTTGATTGGCCTAATGTCACCCAACTGGCTTTCATACTTAAAATGGGACTAGAACTCACTGCTTCCTGGTTTTGATTGGCCCAATGTCCCCCAGCCAACTTTCAAGTCGAAGGCAGAACTAGAACTCACCGTCTCCTGGTTGATTGGCCCAATGTCACCGAGCTGGCTTTCATGTCTAAGGTAGAACTAGAATTCACCATCTCCTGTTTGATTGGCCCAATGTCACCCAGCCGGCTTTCATGTCTAAGGCAGAACTAGAACTCACCGTCTCCTAGTTGATTGGCCCAACGTCACCGAGCTGGCTTTCATGTCTAAGGCAGAACTAGAACTCACCGTCTCCTGTTTGATTGGCCCAGCGTCACCCAGCCGGCTTTCATGTCGAAGGTAGAACTAGAATTCACCATCTCCTGTTTGATTGGCCCAATGTCACCCAGCCAGCTTTCATGTCGAAGGCAGAACTAGAACTCACCGTCTCCTGGTTGATTGGCCCAACGTCACCGAGCTGGCTTTCATGTCTAAGGTAGAACTAGAATTCACCATCTCCTGTTCGATTGGCCCAATGTCACCCAGCCGGCTTTCATGTCTAAGGCAGAACTAGAACTCACCATCTCCTGGTTGATTGGCCCAAAATCACTGAGCTGGCTTTCATGTCTAAGGCAGAACTAGAATTCACCGTCTCCTGCTTTTTAGGCCAGCTTCTTAACCACAGCATCAAACTGCCTATAATAAAGCCAATAGGGGTAGTCCTTGTTTAGTAACCACAGTTTGGGACCAGCAATTGAATCATTAAGCGAGGCAGTCATTAAGTGAAATCGCAACTGAGCTCAGGCTCTGACTTCAGCTTTCCTTCGCAAATGTGTGAAGCTCATAAATGTGAGGATTGGTGGCAAATTAACTTTTTGATTATTTCCGTTACGGGCAAGGTCTCTAAATGAGGCAGTCACTATATGAGGACTACCCATACTTTTAAATACAAATGCTTAGCCCTCACTTCTGCATCTGTACCGCCAATTGGATGGCGACCTTCACCTCTCTGTATTCACTCCTCTAATAAGCTGATTTGTGAAAATGGATTAACATTGCTCCATTTATGCATCCAAGTGATAATGAAAGTACCTATTTGAATCATAATTTTTTTTTAAAAAGGGATGATAAAGCAGGGGTTCTGAGTGAAAACCACACGCATCATCCCAAATGAAACTTTTGAGCAGTGCGTCAATGGAAATGATGATACTCGATAACCAAAAATCAGATTTTGTTGGGCTGGAGACTCCTCTGATTTCTGTTTCTCAGAGGTATTTTTGTGAAAAAACATCCTAGGCAGGAAGTCGTGCTAAGCGTTTGCTAGGTTTTGCTAAAAATGACCTGGAGGACAAAAAAATAATAATTCAACTAGTACAGGTGTTCCTCAACTTACAACAGTTGAGTTTGGTGACGGTTCAACGGCACTTAAAAAAGTGACTTACGACCATTTTTTCACACTTATGACGACTGCAGCATCCTTGTGGTCACGTAATTTACATTCGCATGCTTGATAACTGGTTCATATTTATGACGGTTAATATAGCCCGGGATCATGGGATCCCCTTTTGTGACATTTTGACACACAAAGTAAATGGGAAAGCCAGATTCACTTAACAACGGTGTTAATCATTTAACTACTGCAATGATTCCCTTAACAAAGGGGACAAGAAAAGTCACAAAATGGGGCAAAACGTCCTTAATAAATTTATCACTTAGCAACAGAAATTTAGGGTGCAGTGTGGTCATAGGTCTAAAGTGGGGCTAGAACTCACTGTCTCCTGGTTGATTGACCCAAAGTCACCCAGCTGAGTTTCATGCCTAAGATGCCTAAGATGGGACTTGAGCTCATAGTCTTTGGTGATTGGCCCAAAGTCACCCAGGTGTCTTGCATGCCTAAAGTGGAACTAGAACTCACTGTCTCCTGGTTTTGATTGGCTCAATTTCACCCAACTGGCTTTCATGATTAAGACAGGACTAGAAGGAT
Organism: Rhabdophis nuchalis; assembly: GCA_039707465.1. Taxonomy (NCBI): domain Eukaryota; kingdom Metazoa; phylum Chordata; class Lepidosauria; order Squamata; family Natricidae; genus Rhabdophis; species Rhabdophis nuchalis. Next base: position 240,015,686 of record CM077644.1, on the reverse strand, counting down.
AGTCTCTGGTGATTGGCCCAAAGTCACTCAGGTGGCTTTCATGCCTGAAGTGGAACTAGAACTCACTGCCTCCTGGTTGATTGACCCAAAGTCACCCAGCTGGGTTTCACGCCTAAGACAGGATTTGAGCTCATAGTCTTTGGTGATTGGCCCAAAGTCACCTAGCTGGCTTTCATGCCTAAGGCGGGACTAGAACTCACTTTCTCCTGGTTTTGATTGGCCCAATGTCACCCAACTGGCTTTCATGATTAAGACAGGACTAGAAATCATAGTCTCCGGTGATTGGCCCAAAGTCACCCACTTGTTTTTCATGCCTAAAGCGAATACCTGTAAATGCACTCCTAATTCTAGCTTACATTTTTCAGTAGAAATTTATGTTAGGAAGAGCTTTAAAAATGGAAGAGTTGGGCTGGTCTTTATAAACAAGAGTATTGTCACCGAAGAGTGAGATGTGTCGCATACAAATTAAATAAACAAACAGTAAATAAAATTTTGCACACCCAAAAACATGCACTACAAATACAAAATGAAGGATTTTTTTTACAGTATTTCCCCGAAAATAAGACAGAGTCTTATTTTCTTTTGACACTCCTCTCCCCAAATAACCGCTAGGCCTTATTTTCGGAGAGGTCTTATTATTTTTGAGATGCTGGAGGCGGCGAGCATGGTCACCTCATGGCTGCTACTGTGTTGAAATATTTTCGGAGGAGGGCTAATTTTAGCGCATGCGCTCAAAAGCCCGATTGGGCTTATTATCCGGGGAGGTCTTATTTTCGGGGAAACCCGACCCTCTGGAACAACCTACCCCCCGAACTTAGATCTATCCCGGACCTCCGCTCCTTCCGCCAGCAACTAAAAACCTACTTTTTCCAACAGGCCGGCCTGGCCTAACATACCGTTTTCAGCCTCAGTTGTTTAGTAGAGAAATTTTAAATTGGGCTTTAGGGATTTTAATGGGGTAGTTTTTAGCACAGGGTGTAATTTAATATAGTTTTAATGTATTTATGTATTTATTGTGATGTATTGTATTTTTTATATTTTCCTGTGCACCGCCCCGAGTCCCTTCGGGGAGAGGGGGCGGTTAATAAGTCGAATAAATGAAATGAAATGAATGAATGAAACATAGTAGTTTAATTGCTATTCTCCCCGGATTCCACAGGTTTATTTAGGGGTCCTTGATAGCATCAAAGAAGAACCCAGGAATTAGGCTAGAATGTAGAAATTAGACTTCTTGGTTTTAAAGCTATCTTCCGTCCCCCCTCCTCTTGACATGAAATCCAGAATTGTGCAGATAAAGAAACAGGTTTTTTTTTTCCTTTTTCGTTTTTTTTGCTGAGCTGGCGTCATTTATTCCACTTGTAAAATTGCATTCCTCTGTGGTGGGAATCCATCCATTTTGGGTCAACTCTTAATAGCCTCTTTTTGGTGTATTCAGATGTACCTCTTTCCTTTCAGCTCACATCTGTAAGAGGCGAAATGCCAGACTTGGCCTGCTCTCCTTTTCCAGCCCTCCTTGTATTATAAGTGAATGGTTGCCATGGTGTTTCTTTTGAGCTTGATTGCATTTCTCGCGCCTGCTTTATCTGAATTCTGTTTTTGACACGTCTAATGATGACGGCTCCCGAGCAGATGATGCTTTCCTCTTGAAAGACCAGGCAAATTACTAGGAAAGCTTCGCACATCTGTGTAGTCAAATGATGTGGGTTTTTTTTTCTTTTCTTTTTTTTTCAGTGGCTTTTTGGGGATGCGACATTTTAAGGGCTCCGTTTCGTGTTTCATTCCTTCAGTGGAAATAAAATATTTTGCGGTGTGGTTTAATGGCGGCCTTGGGGCTTCCGTGCTCCATCTTGCAGGGGTCTCAAGATGGTTTGGAGGTCCTTGTAAAGCAGTCATAGGTATGTTGGCTGAAGAATGGCTCAATTTTATCAGGGCTACTCATTCTCTTCCACTAAGCAAATTTAGGGAGGGAGGGAAGGAAAGGGTAAGTAAGTAGATGGATGGATGGAGAGATCTCAGATACAGGTAGTCCTCAGCTTACAACCATTCATTCAAGATGATCTTCTTCCTCTTCTTCTTCTCCTTCTCCTTCTCCTTCTTCTTCTTCTCCACTTTCTCCTCGTTCCCCTTCCTCCTAATGATCTTAGCTTGCACTTGCTTCCAGAGCCTGAAATCATCTTCCATTCTTCCTGCTCACTGGTTGGTCCACCTCTCCTGGCGATTTATTAATTAGCCAATGTGTTGCAGGCAGGCTGATCTCATGCAAGGTTAATACTTAACTAGAAAAACAGGACTGGCTACCCTAACGCGTCTGAAGGTTCCTTCCTCACCCAGCTGTAAAACAACCTGGTGCTTTTCCGTTGAGAAATCCTTGAGTCCCCAGCAGGAATGGTTGAAAAGCAGGACAGAGAAGTCGCGGCTTTGGAGGCCCTGAAGCTATGCAAAACGTTTGGGGTTGCAGATGTTCCAGCTTGATAATTAGAACAGTGAGAGGTCCGTCAAAAAATTAGGAGTGGCGTTTGCCTTTTTTTCAGCGATTATTTGGTTATTACAAGACAGGAAAGAACAGAGGATGTCAAGGAAATTCCTTCCACAACCAGTGTCCAAATGGAGAGACACACTGACATGAACTTCTACTTTTATATAAATAAATATATTTTACATATCTATATGCAGCAAACTAGATAGACAGGCACATCACACTACATGGTGAGGTAAATCATGAGGTAAATCACAGAGCAGGACAAGCAAGAAAAAGGCGGGGGTGGGGGAGGAAACGCCCCTCCACGCCCACAGCAACCAATCATCGTGCAGATTGCCTCATGCAGGAGCCAGCACTCTCAAACCAATCAACTCTAACTGTGTGTTCTGGCTCACTACACAACTACACCGCCCCAGCTACTATCTTTTTATTTTATATTATAATAAACTTCAAATAAAAGAAAGATAAAGAAGCATGGGTTACTGCAAGCCCATATATTTTATGTCAAGGAATTGTGTAGCTGGTGTTCAAATGAAGTCAGAGATGCTGACACAAACTTAAAGTTTAATATAAATAAATATATTTTACACCTCAATATACAGCAAACTAGAGAGTCAGGCACATCATGAGATAAATCATGAGGTAAATTACAGAGCATAAAAAGGGCACACAGAAGAAAAGGGCGGGGGAAAACGGAACCTCCTCCTCCACGCCCACAGCAACCAATCAGAGCGCAGATTGCCTCAGGCAGGAGACAGCGCTCTCCAACCAATCAACTACAGGTGGTCCTTGACTTCCAACCTTTCATTTAGTGACCGTTCAATGTTACAATGGCACTGAAAAATTGACTCATGATCGTTTTTCACACTTTGCAGCATTCCCCATGATCATCTGATCAAAATTCAGATGCTTGGCAACTGACTCATATTTATGATGGCTGCAGTGCCCCAGGGTCATGTGAATCCCTTTTGCGGCCTTCTGGCAAGCAAAGACAATGGGAAAACAAGATTCACTTAACAACTGGGTTACTAGCTTAACTGCAGTGATTCACTTAACACAAGAAATGAGGCAAAAGTCACTTAATATTCACTAATGTTTCATTTAGCAACAGAACTTGAGAGCTCAATTGTGGTCGTAAGTCGAAGACTACTTGTATAACTATGTGTTCTGGCTCATGGTACAACCGCATTGCTCCAGCTACTGAATTTAAATACCTTAACAGAGTATAGCCCCAAAAGATTCTATAGAAAGTATAGGTCATATTCAACTTACGACCACATGATTGACTTAACAGCTAGCAGTGATTTGCTTAACGACCATTCCAAAATAGATTGCAAAATTGGGTGTGTGACTCACTTTGCACAGTCACTCATGCTCTCGTGACATCCCGACTGGACTACTGCAATTCTCTCTACATGGGGCTCCGCTTGAGGTGCACCCGAAGACTTCAGCTTGTCCAGAATGCAGCTGCGCGAGCAATAATGGGAACCTCAAGGTTTACCCACATAACACCGCTCTTGCACGAGCTGCACTGGCTGCCTGTCGTCTTTCGGGTGCGCTTCAAGGTGTTAGTTATCATCTTTAAAGCGCTCCATGGCACGGGACCTAGTTATCTGCGGGATCGGATCCTGCCCCATACATCCCTGCGGCCGATTCGCTCCCACAGAGAGGGACTTCTCCGGGTGCCGTCCACTAGGCTATGCCAGCGGGCGACGCCCAGGGGAAGGGCCTTCTCTGTGGCGGGCCCGACCCTCTGGAACGACCTTCCCCCCGAAATTAGAACAACTACGGACCTCCGCTCCTTCCGTCAAAAACTTAAAACACACTTTTTCTGCTTGGCCGGCTTGGGTTAGTCTCCGTCTAATAGAGTGATAGGGATTTTAGGTAATTTATAATTGGGGATTTTAGCGCAGGGATAATCTAGTTTAATCTGTTTTATCTATTCTATTTATGTATTTTTTATAGTTATTTTAATTTTCCCTGTGCATCGCTCCGAGTCCCCTTGGGGAGAGGATGCGGTATACAAATAAATTATTATTATTATTATTATTATTATTATTATTATTATTATTATTATTATTATTATTATTATTATTATTATTATTATTATTATTATTATTTAACAGCTGCCTTGTTTAGCAACACAAATTCCCAATTGTGTCCTAAATCGAGGACCATCTATACCACGACACTGATGATATTACCTACTCTGGTAATGAAACGTCTGCAAGAAAACAACAAAACTCAGAGAACACCAAAGATGCTACAGTTCAACTCAGAGCTTCTGCTGATGTTTATTTATTTTATTAAACTTATACATCAGCTCCCAGGAGTGGTGCGGTGACCTAGAGGTGGAGCTGTCATCTCACAATCAGGAGGCTGGGAGTTCGATCCTAGGTAGAGGCAGATATTTCTCTCTCTGGGCACACTGAGAATATATCTGCCGATCAAAACTCCTCATTGGCGACAGGAAGGGCATCTGGCCATTAAAACCCCCTGCTAGCTCCATTCAGTTGCCCTGACTCTACCACGCAAGGGATTATGAGGCCGTTAAATGAAGATGATACGTAAACTCCCAATGACCCTATTGCTAATTGTGGTCTTTTTTCCCCCACTCATTTTTCCGTGCTGCATATATTTCAGAGTTAAGATTGAACAATACTTCACAGTATCATTTAAGAGATGATGCGGATTTTAATCCTTTTTTTATTTTCAAATCTGTTGAGGATTAGTAATGCAACACCACAAAATCCTAAATTCCGATGAGATTGGGTTTCTTCTTCTAAAAAGGAATTTCCATTTCTACAAGTAATATCTTATCAATTCAGGTAGTCCACAATTGGTGACCACAGTTGAGGCCAACATTTCTGTTGCTAAGTCGGTAAGGAACTTTGCCTCCATTTTTCCTATTTATTTATTTATTTTTGCTGCAGTTGTTAAGTGAGTCACTGCATTTGGGAAGATAGTAATATGGTTGTAAGTGAATCTGGAGACTAAAACATATGAAGAACGGTTGCAGGAACTGGGGATGTCTAGTTTAATGAAAAGAAGGACCAGGGGAGACATGATAGCAGTGTTCCGATATCTCAGAGGCTGCCACAAAGAAGAGGGAGTCTAACTATTCTCCAAAGCACCTGAGGGCAGAACAAGAAGCAATGGGTGGAAACTAATCAAGGAGAGAAGCAATTTAGAACTGAGGAGGAATTTCCTGACAGTTAGGACAATTAACCAGTGGAACAGCTTTCCTCCAGAAGTTGTGAATGCCCCAACCCTGCAAGTCTTCAAGAAGATGTTGGATAGCCATTTGTCTGAAATGGTACAGGGTTTCATGCCTAGGCAGGGAGTTGGACTAGATGACCTCCAAGGTCCCTTCCAACTCTGTTATGGTATTGTATTGTATTGACTTTGCTTATCAAGAGGTCGCAAAAGGAGGTCACATGACCCCCAAGTCACTGGAACCATCTTAAATATGACCCCGTTGCCAAAGTGTCCGAATTTTGGTCATTTTTGACAACGGGGAGGCTGCAACCGTCGTAAGTATGAAAAATGGTCGTAAGGCTCTCCTTTCAGGGGCATTGTCATTTCAAAACGTCACTGGACAAATGACCTTTAAGTCGAGGATTTATTAGAGAGCCAAAGCGGTTTCTCCCCCCCCCCTCCCCGCCCAGATTGCAGTAAAATAAAATATGAAAATTGTGGAGGAAAAATAAATGAAGTAGAGTTAATATAGAAGAAATGAAGAAGAAACATTTTGCCCCAGGAGATAAGAAAATTAAACATTCATAATAGAGCAGTCTTCTTATTAAGATTTCGAATAGTTTTGAATTCTCCAGAACTCTCATTTAGGTGTTACCCCAGAATGAAAGGAAGCAAGAAAATCTCGCAAATTCCATAGTGTTTTTTTTTTTGCCCCCCAGCCAAATAATATTTTAGAGGTCCTTATCCAGAGATAATTGGGGATTTATTCCTTGTTGGCAACATATAAAGAAACGGCGGGTGCTAACAAAGGAGCTGATTATTTGTTTCTCTTGCAACGCAAGACACTCATGTCGTTTGGGACATTGCAAAAGTTTCTGCCAGTGTTGGTCATCTGCTGGTCTTGTGATTCTTGAAAGTCGTAAAAAGTCGCATGAAAAATTGGAGAAGACCGCGGAGAGGATGGAATAGATCAGAAGTCTCCAAGCATGGCAAATTTAAGACTTGTGGACTTCGACTCCCAGAATTCCTCAGCCAGAAATTCAAGGAGTTGAAGTCCACAAGTCTTAAAAGTTTGCCGTGTTTGAAGACTTCTGATCTATTCCATCCACTCCGTGGTCTTCTCCAATTTTTCATGCGACTTTTATGTGCTGGAGAAAGCTTGGGTGATCTTTAGCTCTTTTGAAAATGGACAAGGATGTTGGACTAGATCCGGTATAATCTTTAGGGGAGATCTGTTACCCGGTGATATCAGAATGCCTGGCCTCTTTCAAAAACTGAACCTGGAGATGAAACACTTAATTGTTGTTGCTGTTGTTAGTTGCGAAGTCATGTCCGACCCATCGCGACCCCATGGACAACGTTCCTCCAGGCCTTCCTGTCCTCTACCATCCTCTGGAGTCCATTTAAGCTCATGCCAACTGATTCGGTGGCTCCATCCAGCCACCTCCTTCTCTGCCGTCTCCTTCTTCTTTTGCCCTCCATCTTTCCCAACATGAGACTCTTCTCCAGGGAGTCCTTCCTCCTCATGAGGTGGCCAAAGTCTTTTGAGTATCAGGATCTGGCCTTCTAAAGAGCAGTCAGGGTTGATCTCCTTAATGTTTTCTCAAATTTATTCGTTGACTTCCAGTTTAGGTTTGAGGTTGTAAGGGAAGGAAGGAATGGGAAGGAAAGAGAGAGAGAAAATGAGTGAGGGAAGGAAGGAAGGAAGGAAGGAAGGAAGGAAGGAAGTTTGAGGGGGAGGGAGCAGAGAACGGAAAAAGGAAGGGAGAGAAGGAAAAAAAGGAAGGAAAGGAAGGGGAAGGAAGGGAGGAGTGGGAAGGAATCAAAGAGAATGAGTGAAGGAAGGAAGGATGGATGGGAGGGAGCAGAGAAAGGAAAAAGGAAGGGAGATAGAGAAGGAAAAAAGAGAGAGAAGGGGGGAGAGAAGGAAGGACGGGAGGGAAGAAGGGGAAGCTAGGAAAAAAGGAAGGATGGAAGGAAGTAAAGGAGGGAGGGAGAGGAAGGTAAAGGACCGAAGGAGAGGGAAAGAGGGAGTGGGAGGAAAGAGAGAATGAGTGAGTGAGGGAAGGAAGGTAGGAGGGATGGGAGGGAGTAGAGAAAGGGAAAAGGGAGATAGAGAAGGAAGGAAGGTAAAGAAGTGAGAGAGGAGAAGGAAGGAAGGAAGAACACGAGAGTAGGAAAAAAGGAAGGAGGGAGAGGAAAGCAAAGGAAGGAAAGAGAGGCAGAAAGGAAAGAAAAGAGAAATGGTACGATATATCTGTATCCTTTGGACACCCTGACCCAGTGGTGGGTTCCTGCCGGTTCGGAACGGTTCAGCCGAACCGGTCGTGGTTTGGCGGCCTGGCTCGCTGGAACCCGCAGCGACCCAGGCCTGCCACCGCCCCCAACTGATTCTCCAGGTGGCGCCGTAGACGCCGCCATCTTGTCTTCTGCTTCTGCGCATGCACAGAGCAATGATTATTCTACTGCCCGTGCGCGCAGCGCAGCCAGGAGCAAAGCGGCGGTAGCGACTCTAGCACTTTGGTAGCATCTAAATAACCCGTCTCCACCCGTAGGTATTTCAAGGGGAAACAAGTGTTCTCCGCGAACCCTTCACGGCTGTGAAAGGAGATCGGACAAAAAAAAGGACTCCTTCCAACTCGAAAGTTTTCGCCGCGGTCTTGGCTTTGGCTGCCACACAGGAGCTAAATTTAGAACAGGTCGTAATGTCCGTAGCGAGCATCACATGTCATAGCCCAGGACAGAATGTGCTGATCGGAGCCACTGGTTTGTAACATTGTTTTGTTATGTAGTCCCTTCTCAAGGAACGCAAAGCTGTGGCTGCTCCCCTCCCCCCCCCCTTTTTTTTTATTTTAAAAAATATGGTTTTGTTTATTTTGTTAATTCGGTGCCAACCACGGGGGATTTAAAATACAAAATCGCAACCCGAAGGGAAAATAGGGAAACTTTTAAGAAGGGACAAGGGAGAAGAAAAAAAACCACCCCAGAAGCAAAAATAATATTAAAAAGTTACTTTCAACTCTCTTTCGTACGGATACAAGTATATAATAAAATACTTTCTTGTTTTAAGAGACACAAAGCTAAAATATTAAAAAGGTTATTAAACACCCAGTTGTCAGATAACATTACCAATACATTATATACAATGTGTATGGATGTGTGTGTGTGTGTGTGTGTGTGTGTGTGTGTGTGTAAGTGTATATCTATCTATCTCTATTTTCTCTCTCTCTCTACATCTCTCTCACTCTCTATTTTCTCTCTCTCTACATCTATCTATCTATCTATCTATCTATCTATCTATCTATCTATCTATCTATCTATCTATCATCTCTCTGTGTCTCTATCATCTATGGATGTGTTTGTGTATGTATGTGTGTGTGTTATGTATATGTGTGGGTGTGTGTGTATATATATATATATATATATATATATATATATATATATATATATATATATATATATGTAGGTCTTTGGTTGTTCGGGTTTTCTCCCGCGTAGAATTGGAAGTATCTTCACGACGTTTCGATGAAATCTCATTCATCATCTTCAGGCTGGTGCTTCGGGCTTGGTGCTTCCAGGAGAGAGATGATATATATCATCTCTCTCTGTGTCTCTATCCATCCATCCATCCAACCATCCATCCATCTATCTCTATCTATCATCTCTTTGTTTCTATCCACCCACCCACCCATCCAGGTCTCTAGCTCTCTCTTTATCTCCTGCCTGTCTGCCTGCCCTCTTGGGACTTTCTGCTTGTTTAACAATCACAACGATTCACTTAACAAACATGGCAAGAAGAGTCATAAAATGAGGCAAAACTCGCTTAAGATAGATAGATAGATAGATAGATAGATAGATAGATAGATAGATAGATAGATAGATAGATAGATAGATAGATAGAGGGAGATAGATAGAGGGAGATAGATAGATAGATAGATAGATAGATAGATAGATAGATAGATAGATAGATAGATAGATAGATAGATAGATAGATAGATAGATAGATAGATGAGATGATAGATAGATGATGGATGGATGGATGGATGGATGGATGGATGGATGGATGATAGAGAGAGGAGGAGATAGATAGATAGATAGATAGATAGATAGATAGATAGATAGGGAGGGAGAGAGAGGGAGAGATGATAGATAGATAGATAGATAGATAGATAGAGAGAAGAGCAACCAAGATGATTAGGGGACTGGAGGCTAAAACATATGAAGAATGGTTGCAGGAGCTGGGTAGGTCTAGTTTAATGAAAAGAAGGACCAGGGGAGACATGATAGCAGCCTTCCAATGTCTCAGGGGTTGCCACAAAGAAGAGGGAGTCAAACTATTCTCCAAGGTACCTGAGGGCAGAACAAGGAATCATGGATGGAAACTGACCAAGGAGAGATTCAACCTTGAAATAAGGAGACGTTTTCTGACAGTGAGAACAATCAACCCCATGGAACAGAAGTTGCCTTCAGAGGTTGTGGGAGCTTCATCCCTGGAGGCTTTCAAGAAGAGACTGGACTGCCATCTATCAGAAATGCTGTAGGGTCTCCTGCTTGGGCGGTGGGGGGGGGGGGTTGGACTAGATGACCTCCAAGGTCCCTTCCAACCCTGTTAATCTGCTGTATGTCATCTGAAAAGAAATCCCAATGTAATCTGAAAAGAAATCCACCCTTCTTTTTAATGAGCTCCTGGATGGAGTTGAATGACGTTTGATGATACGTTTAAACTCTGCTATTCTTCAGGTCCAAGGCGACACAAGGGCTCCTTGGCATTCGATATTTATGTGTGCCATTAAGCAAACACACGTAAAACAGTGAAATCGGGCGAGACCTTTGGCACGTTCGTGAAGATGCCCCTGGCATGACTCAAGAAACCCAGGACAAAGTTCACTGGTGTGTGTGTGTATATGTGTGTGTGTGTGTGTGTGTACACACGCACACACATTCTTTTTATTTCTACTCCCATTTCCTTGTTACACAATGTGGAGCTTGTACATTTAATCCTCGATTTACGAGGTAAGTTGGAGCCAAACTTTTTTTAAATTTTTTGTGGTTAAGGGAGACATTTGTTGGTTTTTTAATTATTATTATTATTATTTATTCGACTTATTAACCGCCCCCTCTCCCCGAAGGGACTCGTTTTGTCCCGTTTTACGACCTTTCTTGCCTCCGTTGTTAAGTGAGTCGCGGCACGTGATAAGTAAGTAACTTGGCTGTTAAGTGGACCTGGCTTCCCCCGTTGATTTTGCTTGGCAGAAGGGTCGCAAGAGTGGGAAATCACGTGACCCTGGGGCATGGACACGGTCGTAAATGTGAACCTGTCGCCGAGCCTCTGGATTTTGGTCGCATGGCCAAGGTCGTAACTGTGAAAAACGATCACAGGCCCCCTTTTTCCAGTTGTAACTTCAAGCGGTCACTAAACAAATTGGTTGCAAATCGAGGAGTACCTGACCTTGGACCAGTCCTTCCCTCTGAGTCCAAACAACCTCGCAAGGTTGTTGTTACGAGGAAGATAAAAGTGAGTTTTACGCTTTACGGCTTTTCTTGCAACATCCGTTAAGTGAATCGCTGCGGTTGTTAAATCAATAACACGGGTTATTGAAGGATTGTTAGTAAATAATTACCTACAAATAAGAGTAACTAATAATAATGTTCTAGTTTAATGATATATATCTATGTATCTATGTACGTGTAGGAATACATGAGTATGAGGTTGGACATAAATAACAAGACTTTTATTTAATCATGTAGGAATGTTGATGAATGTAGTTTAATAAAAAAATGGGGGAGAATTTTAGCAAATTTTAGATTGTTTTAGATTGTTATTGAAGAACTACCAGTTAATAAACAATGAGGTATAATAAGAGCAACGGAAAAATTATAGATTTTAGATAGATAGATAGATAGATGATAGATAGATAGATAGATAGATAGATAGATAGATAGATAGATAGATAGATAGATAGATAGATAGATAATTGTTTTTACAACTTCCTGTTTCACAACAGGAAGTTGTGAAAACAGTTATCTATACTAAATACTCCTGTCTTAGCTGATGCAATGGGTAGAGGCTGTATTGTTAGGCTTCTGCCTTGGATGCATTGCAGCCCCGGTTCGAATCCCAGTGGAGTGTGGCCAACTGATGAGAGCTAATAAGCTTGAAATAGATCTATCTTGGTCTCTCAAATTTAAATTTATTGATCAGCTCATTAAACTAACACGCACACACACACACACACACACACACATATATACGTGTGTGTGTGTGTTAGATTTTTAAGGGATGATTAATAATTAATTAAGAGACCAGGATGGATCCATCCTGGTCTCTTAATTAATTATTAATCATCCCTTAAAAATCTAACACATACCGTATTTATCGGCGTATAACACGCACTTTTCCCCCCTGAAAATAGGGGGCAAATGATGTATGCGTGTTATACGCCGAAGCCATGTTTTTACAGTGGTCCGCAGCAGAGGGCCCGGCATGTCAGGGAGCTGCGCCGGACCCGTCCGGGCACCGGGCGCCCGCCTCCCTGTACGCGCGGCTCCACAGCCCCCTCGAGCGAGCGAACGGGCGGGCGGAATGCCCGGGGCTGTGGCTGCGCCGGAGCCACAGCCCCCTGGAGCGAGCGAACGGGCGGGGGGAAGGGCCAAAGAGGGGGCATCGGGCAGGGAAGCCCCGCGCATCTCCCCCGGCTCCCTCTGACAGCCACCACAGCACACGTTTCTCCTCCCTGTCGGAGGAAGCTGGCGGAGATACGCGCGGCTTCCCTCCCTTTCGCGCGGCTTCTCTGCCTTTCGCGCGGCTTCTCTGCCCTTCCCAGAGCCTTGCGCCCGGCAGGGGCATCCCTGCCCGATGCCCCTGCCGGGCGCAAGGCTCTGGGAAGGGCAGAGAAGCCGCGCGAAAGGCAGAGAAGCCGGCGGAGATACGCGCGGCTTCCCTCCCTTTCGCGCGGCTTCTCTCCCTTCCGCGCGGCTTCTCTGCCCTTCCCAGAGCCTTGCGCCCGGCAGGGGCATCCCTGCCCGATGCCCCTGCCGGGCGCAAGGCTCTGGGAAGGGCAGAGAAGCCGCGCGAAAGGCAGAGAAGCCGGCGGAGATACGCGCGGCTTCCCTCCCTTTCGCGCGGCTTCTCTGCCTTTCGCGCGGCTTCTCTGCCCTTCCCAGAGCCTTGCGCCCGGCAGGGGCATCCCTGCCCGATGCCCCTGCCGGGCGCAAGGCTCTGGGAAGGGCAGAGAAGCCGCGCGAAAGGCAGAGAAGCCGGCGGAGATACGCGCGGCTTCCCTCCCTTTCGCGCGGCTTCTCTCCCTTCCGCGCGGCTTCTCTGCCCTTCCCAGAGCCTTGCGCCCGGCAGGGGCATCGGGCTGGGAAGCCCCGCGCATCTCCCCCGGCTCCCTTTGACAGCCACCACAGCACACGTTTCTCCTCCCTGTCGGAGGAAGCCGGCGGAGATACGCGCGGCTTCTCGCGGCTTCTCTGCCTGACGCCCCTGCCGGGCCACCTGGCCCGCTGTGGGAGGAGGCGTCCGTAACCTCTGGCATGCCAGCCCTTCTGCTGCTTCCCGGGTTGGGGCGGGGGGAGAGGGAAGAGAGGGAGTGACTGACATACACAGAGAGAGACAGAGGGGAAGGGAGGGAAAGACAGAAAGAGAGAAAGAGAGGGAGGGAGAGAGACGGAGAGAGACACAGATAGAGAATGAATCGGAGACAGACAGGGGGAAAGAGGAAGAGACAGGCATACAGAGACAGAGAGAGGGAGGGAGAGAATCAGAGTGAGTGACACACACAGAGAGAGGGAGGGAGAGACAGATAGATAGAGACTGATTAAGTGAGTGAGAGACAGACAGACAAACACAGAGTGAGAGAGATGGGCAGAGGAAGGAGAGAGAGACAGATAGAAAGAGAGAGACGAAGGGAAAGAAAGAGAAAGAGAGATTAAGAAAGAGAAAAAGAGAGAAAGAAAGAGAAATGGAGAGAGGGGGAAGGAGGAAAGAGAGAGAGAGAAAGAAAGAACTTATGACCACAATTGAGCCTAAAAGTTTGGTTGCTAACCAAGGCCGTCGTTAAGTGAGTTTCACCACATTTTCCTTTTACATTATTTACCTTATAAGTGGTATAATATTAATAAAAAAAAGTTCTGAGCTACCCTTATTTTGATTCAAAGTTCTTTATTTGAAATTTAATTTTTTTTCCTGAAATTTCCCTCTTAAAATGAAGGTGCGTGTTATACGCCGGTGCGTGTTATACGCCGATAAATACGGTATCTAAAAAGACAGCAGCAATCTTAATAGGTCTCTGTCTGGATGATCTCTAGGTTGAGTCGAAGGGCAGAGAAGGATGACAAGTTTGTCTCCTCCCTTAAAAATAGGCCTAACAAACAGGAGCTGTAAAAAATATTCGTTCATATATATATATATATATATATATATATATATATATATATATATATATATATGTATATGTATATGTATATGTATATGTATATGTATATGTATATGTATATGTATATGTATATGTATATATATATTTATAACATTTTTGAGCTGATCAATAAATCAAAAATGGTCATAACTCCCTTTTTTCAGTGCGGTTGTAACTTGGACCGGTCTCTAAATGAACTGTTGCAAACAATTATATATATATATCCCTGATTTATTTATTGATCAGCTTATAAACCTAACACACACACACACACACATATGTGTGTGTGTGTGTGTGTATGTTTATGTATGTTTGGAATAAACAATGGATGCCATTGTGTGGTTATGTTTAAGTAAGACTTGTCTGAAGAAGATAGACCAAATATGGAATATTAGAGGAGAATTCTGGTGTAATGATATTAAGATATGCAATGAATCTTTTGATCTAAAATCTATAAAACGAGATTATTCATGAGTAATAATGGTCCTAGAAATGCACAAGAGTTATGTGTAAGCACATCAGACAGACAGAGATGGAAAGAGAGACAGACAAAAAGAGAGACAGAAAGGGAGAGAGACAGACAGACAAAGAGAGAGACAGACAGACAAAAGAGACAGAGATAGACAGATAGGCGGAAAGAGAGACAGACAAAAAGAGAGACAGAAAGGGAGAGAGAAACAGACAAAGAGAGAGAGAGAGAGACAGACAAAAGAGACAGAGATAGACAGACAGGCGGAAAGAGAGACAGACAGACAAAAAGAGAGACAGAAAGGGAGAGAGACAAACAGACAAAGAGAGAGAGAGACAGACAGACAAAAGAGACAGAGATAGACAGACAGGCGGAAAGAGAGACAGACAGACAAAAAGAGAGACAGAAAGTGAGAGAGACAGACAGACAAAGAGAGAGACAGACAGACAAAGAGAGAGACAGAGATAGACAGACAGGCGGAAAGAGAGACAGACAGACAAAAAGAGAGACAGAAAGGGAGAGAGACAGAAAGGGAGAGAGACAGACAGACAAAGAGAGAGAGACAGACAGACAAAAGAGAGACAGATAGACAGACAGGCGGAAAGAGAGTCAGACAGACAAAAAGAGAAACAGAAAAAAAGAGAGAGACAGAGACAGACAGACGGAAAGAGAGACAGAGAAAGAGAAAGAGAGATAGAAAGGAGACAGAGACAGAGATACAGAGAGAGACAGGGCCGAGATCACCTAGCTGGCTCTCATAGCCAAGGCAGAACTAGAGCTCTCCATCTCCTAGCGGTTGTCATCCAGTTGGCTTTCGTGCCTCACCCAGAACTAGAACTCCCAGGGTCCTGGAGACGGGTTTAAAGTCACCCAGCTGCCTTTCATGCCTAAACTGGGACTAGAACTCACCATCTCCTAGCGGTCGTTCCAGAGTCACCCAGCCAGCTTTCTCGCCCAAGTCAAGGACTAGAACTCTCAGCCTCCTGGTTTCTAGGGCTAGCGGCACCTGAACCCACGACACCAAACGGACTGTCATTGAAGTCAGGGAAAGGGGTGCCTTCTTTAAGCAGCAAAAAAAAAAAAAGAGTAAGAGAGGTTTTTTTCGCCCCCTGATCTGAGTCGCCTCCTCCGCTGAGTAGAACACGAGGATCAATTAAATTTACGCAACCTTTGTAAATAAAGAAACTCTCTTCCAGTCGCCTATTGTTTTCAGCTTGCAATTATTATTTTTTTCACCCCTTGGTTAAAAGCCCATTTTTCTTTTTGTCCTCAAGCAGCACGAAGGAGGATCCCATTGAGATTCTTTTCATGGCAAGGAAAGAATCGGAATGCAAGCGCCTCTCATGACGGCAAACAAAGGCAGGCACATCCGCAGCTTTAGGTTGCTTCGTGCTGCGACTCCCCGTTTTTGTACACCTCTCTCTTTTTTTTCTCCCTCTCCCCCCTCTCTCCCTCCCCCTCCCTCTCTCTCTTCCTCTCTCTCCCCCCCTCTCTCTTTCTACCCCTCTCTCCCTCTCTCTCTCCCCCCTCTCTCTCCCCCTCTCTCCCTCCCCCCTCTCTCTCTGTCCCTCCCTCCCTCTCTCTTTCTCTCCCTCTCCCCCCCTCTTTCTCTCCCTCTCTCCCTCCCTCCCTCACTCTCTCTGTCCCTCCCCCTCCCTTTCCCCCCTCTTTCTCTCCCTCCCTCTCTATCTTTCTCCCCCCCCTCTCCCTCTCCCCCCCTCTCTCCCTCTCTCTCTTCCTCTCTCTCTCTTCCTCCCCATCCCCATCCCTCTCTCCCCCTTCTTTCTCTCTCTCTCCCTCCCTCCCTCTCTATCTTTCTCTCCTTCCCTCTCTCTCTTTCTCCCCCCCTCTCCCTCTCCCCCCTCTCTCTCTCCCTCTCTCTCCCTGTCCCTCCCTCTCTCTCCCTCTCTCTCTCCCTCTCCAGTGAAGGCGAGCTCAGTTGCAATAAATGGGATGGTATTTTGTTTGACGGTCCCCGGGGGGCCACAGCCTGATAGTCACAGAGTGAGGCAAGAAAATAAACGTTAGATTGATACACCAGGATTTGGGGTGGGATGTGGCAGTGCCGAAAACCGGTGCGGCATGTGTGCCGCTAGCTGATCGTCGGGCGTGCATGCGTGCTAGAACCTGGAAGTTTGGCTTTTCCGGAGCGCGGCCCTGATGAGCATGTGCAATATTCTGTTCTGTTCTGTTCTGTTCTGTTCTAATCTATTCCATTCCATTCCATTCCATATTTTCTATTCTATTCCATTCCATTCCGTATTCTATTCTATTCTATTCTATTCTATCCTATTCCTATTCTACTCTACTCTACTCTACTCTACCCTACCCTACCCTACCCTACCCTACCCTACTCCACTACATTCCACATTTCCTATTCTACTTTGTTCTGTTCTATTTTGTTCCGTTCCATTCCATTCTATTCCCACTCCAGTTGCTAAGTTAGTATCACAGTTGTAAAGTGAATCTGGCTTCCC
Organism: Rhabdophis nuchalis; assembly: GCA_039707465.1. NCBI lineage: Eukaryota > Metazoa > Chordata > Lepidosauria > Squamata > Natricidae > Rhabdophis > Rhabdophis nuchalis. Next base: position 239,998,646 of record CM077644.1, on the reverse strand, counting down.
CTTGACTTTGCTTGTCAGAAGATTGCAAAAGGGGATCTCATAATTTGCGGGACTCTCCTCTCTGTGCCGGAAGTTGGTTCCCAGCTTCCTCTACTCTTCCTGTAGAAGTCCTACTTTCTAGCACGGCTTTTGACCTTCCTTTTCTGCCTGTCGGAGGTAATGCCCCCGTCAGCAGTTAGAACGCAAGGCAGGCCAAGCTGGAGAAGTCCCTCTTTGAGTCCAGCAGGTGAGCCGAGAAACCAGGGTCAACACCGAAGCAAAGTTAGAAACCAGAAGCGTGGTGTGGTTTTGTCCCACCTTCTGGGGGATACAACAGATAACAGATGAACAGAGTTGAAAAGGGACCTTGCAGGCCATCTAGTCCAACCCCCTTGCCCAAGCAGGAGACCCTACACCTGCCTCTACCTAGGATTGAACTCACAACCTCCTGATTGGCAGGCGAGAGCTCCACCTCTAGGCCACAGCAGCAGATCGTCATGGTCCATCGTTGATGGTCAAGACTGTTTCGGGAGCAGAGAAGCACAGCAGATGCCAGCTGGGAATTCGGAATTCTGGGCTAGCCCAGCGCAAAGGATAGTGAGAATATTTTAGCCGTCTTTGGCCATTTCAGCCATCCTTGGCAGAAACGGCTGGTAGGATGCCAGACTCGGAGCATTGCGAACAGCTGCAGCGCGGCGGCTTGGAGATACGATGTGTGTTGCCAAAGAGGGCGAGTTAATCCTTCGCCACCAGCTATTTTCCTCTTTCAACACCTCCACCCCTCTCTACCCCACGTTTACACAAAGGTACGGAGAGATGGAGTGTTGTGTATACATGCACAGCGCAAAGGATTTGAAACCGTTGTAAGCAGGGAAAAGGGAACGGTTCTTCCTATCTCCACACCCAGTGGATCCTCACTAAATGTCCATGGAGATTCTCCCGCAGGGGGGAGGGGGGACGGACTCTACTTAACCTTTACTACTGGTTCATAAATGTGACCGCGGGCGGGCGTGCTCGCTTCCCTTTGGCACCTCCGCACATGCGCAGGACCTTCCGCACAGTCTCAGAGCATCAAAAATAGGACTTGCTGACGTCTGGGCAGATGGGCAGAGCCTGCTACCGAGCGCGCCTGCAAAGAGAAATAGAACGGCGAGCAGGGGAATCCACTGTGCCCCGCCATTTAGATTAGCTAGAAAGCAGGAAACCGGATAACTCTTCACTAATATAAATCGCGCGTCTCCGCTGATCGTTGGAACTATCATTTTGCCCAAACCAGTAGCATTGTTTTTACTACCAGTTTGGGCGAACCGGTCCGAACCGGTAGCATTTCACCTCTGGATTCTTCATCATCCAGGTTATGGTTGTCCCAAAGGGGCATTTTCCAAAAGACAACTGGGCTATCCATCCATCCATCCATCCATCCATCCATCCATCCATCCATCCATCCATCCATCCAGTCTGTCCGTCCGTCCATCCATCCATCCATCCATCCATCCATCCATCCATCCATCCATCCATCCATCCATCTATCTATCTATCTATCTATCTATCTATCTATCTATCTATTGGGGATGCTCTTATTTTCATTGAACAGGACATCAGTTGGTCTATCTTGATTATCTAGGCAAATCTAGACCATACTAAAAAGCAGAGACATCCCCCTGCCAACAAAAGTGCGTCTAGTCAAGGCTATGGTTTTCCCAGTTGCAATGGATGGCTGTGAAGGTTGGACCACAAGGAAGGCTGAGCAACAAAGAATGGAGGCCTTTGAACTCTGGTGCTGGAGAAGAAAACTCCTGCATTGAGTCCCTTGGACTGCAAGGCCATCCAACCGGTCAGTCCTAGAGGAGATCCACCCTGACTGCTCTTCTGAAGGCCAGATCCTGATGAGGAAACTCAAAAGACTTTGGCCACTTAATGAGAAGGAAGGACTCCCTGGAGAAGAGCCTCATGCTGGGAATGATGGAGGGCAAAAGAAGAAGGGGATGACAGAGAAAGGGGTGGTTGGATGGAGACACCAAAGCAGTCGGCGTGAGCTTAAATGGACTCCAGAGGATGTTAGAGGACAGGAAGGCTTGGAGGAACGTTGTCGATGAGGGCCGCGATGGGCTGGACACAGCTTCGCAACTAACAGCAACAACCTTGATTATCACGGCTAAAGGGAGACTCCTACCTTTCAGATCTTGTGTCAGCACTTCTCCTTCCGCTGGAGATTAAGGGGAGGGCGTCTATTTTCTCTCCTCGAAGATTGGAAGGGGAATTTTCGAAAGGACATTTGCGCTCTACTCTGGTTGGGGCAGAAGGTTTAGATTAGCTGGGAAGAAGGAAGCCACCTGAGGCAACCCCAGAAGATTGAAAATCACTTAGAGGACTTCAACTGGTGAGAGTGTCTCACTCCAGGGAAATCAGGAGAAGCTGATTCTTGCTGGGGCAAAGATCTGACACTTCCAGAGTGTTTTATCTTAAGAGTACCGAGACACAGAGATGTTAGATAGTAAGGTGTCTGCTCATTTCACAGCAGGTGACATACTTCACGGTGGCTTCCTGCTGGGTTTTTCAAGTCCACTTTTAAGTGGCCCAGCTTATCTTCAACTGAGAGGTAGGCGAAGGAGGAGGGAATTTAACATGTTAACAGAGTTGGAAGGGACCTTAGAGGTCTTCTAGTCCAACCTCCTGCTCAAGCTGGAAACCCTATACCATTTCAGGCACATGGTTGTCCAATCTCTTCTTTAGAACCTCCAGTGATGGAGCACCTACAACTTCTAGAGGCAAGTTCTTCCACTGATTAAATTTTTCTCATTGTCCTGAAATGTCTCCCTAGTTCTGGGTTGCTTCTCTCCTTGGTTAGTTTCCATCTCTTGCTTCTTGTCCTGCTTTCTGGTGCTTTGGACAATAGGTTGACCCTCTTGTTCCTTGTGGCAGCTCCTGAGATATTGGAACACTGCTATGTGACATTATGTGACCATGGGGGATGCTATGACAGTCAAAAGTGTGAGGACAAGTCATAAGTCACTTTTTAAAGTTCTATTCTAACTTTGAATAGTTGCTAAATGAATGCTTTTAAGTTAAAGACCACCTGTAGATTATCCAGAGTTGTGGGTTCTTAGCCTTTGGCCGATGAAAGCTTTTAGAAACCTCTCCAGATGGCTTGAAACAAAACTGTCCAGCGTTTTTAAACCGATGGGCCAATTGCTCTATTTTTGGCTTTGACTCGAGTTGCCTCATTTAGACCATCTGGGCAAACTCAGATTGACTTTTTCAATGGTTTTAGTCTATCCTCCCTCCCGTCTACATTTGTTAAAATATTCATGACTGGGAGAGACATGGGAACAGGATCAGCCAATAAATAGGCATAGCAACTAAGTCAGCCAATGGGAGCTTAAACAGATCTAAGTCTGTACAGAGCGTTGAAACAGAAACTTAAGCAGTCCGCTGCCCTGAGAAGTAAACTAGCAGTCTGTCTGGGCTTGTCTGCTGAAATGAAACTAACTGCTTGTGTTTGCCTGTAACTCTCCTGCTTTGTGTTTACTTGGGAGAACCACCTGTTGGTATTGTACATTTATTGCTCTGTTCTTATGCGTATAAAGAAGTTAATGAATCCAGCTGTATCGGTTATCTGGGTGCTTTCTGAATTTGGATTTATGCAATTTAATCAGTCAAAAACAGTCATTTCATTTAATCTGCATTTTTATTTTATTTTTTACATCTCTTACTTGAAAAAAATGTTTTTGTAATATCTGGAGGACACCCACTTCGGGGGGAGGGGGGGGAGGGAGGGGGAGCCGGTTTAGACAATGCTTAATTGGCAGGTAATCCTCTGGCTGTTTTTAGCTGGATGTTCTCAATTGGGGGGGGGGGTCTTTGAGCAGGGCAGAGATCTGTGCAAAAAACGCCAGAAATGCCTTTTTCCCTCCATTGGCATTTTTATTAGTTAAAAAAACATTAATAATAGATTATTTAACCTGCTTTTATTATGTACAACTCGGGGCAATAGTCAAACTATTCTCCAAGGCACCTGGGGGCAGGACAAGAAGCAATGGGTGGAAACTAATCAAGGAGAGAAGCAACTTAGAACTAAGGAGAAATTTCCTGACAGTGAGAACAATTAATCAGTGGAACAGAAGTTGCCTCCAGAAGTTGTGAATGCCCCAACCCTGGAAGTCTTTAAGAAGATGTTGGATAGCCATTTGTTTGAAATGGTATAAGGTTCCTGCCCACGCAGGGGGTTGGACTAGAAGACCTACAAGGTCCCTTCCAACTCTGCTATTGTATTATTGTATATATAATAGTCCTTGTTCCTGCTATTTTTCCCTCCTGTAAATGGTGATCCCTATGACCATGGCGTGCTGCGACCGTCATAAATGGGAATCATTTGCCAAGTGCTTGGATTGTGATCACACGACTGTGGGGACGTCACAACGGTCATAAGTATGAGGACCAGTTGCAAGTAACCTTTCTGAGTACTATTGTAATCTGCAATTTGTTAAGGTTACTTGTAAGGTTGGTCCTTGATGAGTTTCTATCCATTGCTTCCTTCTCCTGCCTTCGGGCGCTTTGGAGAATTTAGGTTGAGTCCCTCTTCTTTGGGGCAGACCCTTGGATATAGGAACATGGCTCTTGTGGGAAGAAATATCCATCTGGTTCAGTGCCAAGCTGGGAGGAAGACACTGGAAAACATGGAAGCTGTTTGGAAAGTTTAATGAAAGTTTAATGATGAGCAGGATAACAAGGACAGTTTTGGGCCAGCTGGAGAAAATGGAGTTGAGAGTGGGTGGGTTTTTATACCTTCTTTGAGACTTTGAATTTGCGCTTCCTGTTCCTGTGCAAGAACATGTCCTTTTAGTATTCCATTGACTGTGGTCAGATTCCTATGGGGTCATGTAGGGGTCACGTTTGTCTGAGCTAGTTTGGTTGAAGTTTGGACGGCCCTGGTGGTGGTGCTTTGAAAGGGTGCTTTGAAAGGGTGTTGGGCAATTCCTATTTTGTTTTAATGGCTTTCGTCCTGTTTTGGGGACTTGAGTGAGGGAGCTGCCTTCGTTCAGACTTCGCTGCAGGGAAGTTTTCAAAATATCCTGCCTTGAATGCTGTGGGCTATTAAGGAAAGTGGGGGCTGTTTTCTGCCTCTAAAACCCCCCCGATGATTCTCCATTTCTCCCTTTGGAGAAATATAATATTCTGCCTTTTTAATAGTCCTCAAAATATTTCATTCATCTCTGGGAGATATCATCCCTAGTCCTTCATTAAACTAGACGTACCCAGTTCCTGCAACCGTCCTTCATATGTTTTAGCCTCCAGTCCCCTAATCCTCTTTCTTGCTCTTCTCTGCACTCTTTCCAGAGTCTCAAAATATACTTTTACATCGTAGCGACCAAAATTGAATGGAATATTCCACGTGTGGCCTTACCAAGGCATTATAAAGTTTTTGAGGCCATTTTCAGGCTTTTTTCTGGCACTCCGAGACCCACCAGCTAGCGCACCGTAAACCAGAAGAGCAGTTGGTGATGGCATGCATGCCCACAGAGAGGGCTCTGCATGCCACCTCTGGCACCTGTGCCATTGGTTCGCCATCCCAGCATGAGGACTTATTTTCAGGGAAATTGCATCCATCTGGCTGACAATATTAACTGGGGCTTATTTTTAGGGTAGGGCTTATATCCTGGAAAAAACCATGCTAGGACTTATTTTCTGGTTGGGTCTTAATTTCGGGGAAATGGTCAGTCTAAGTGCTGTTGCTATTAACCCTTCTCATAATCCTGATTGTTAATAATCTCTGTTAATTAATCTTTGTATTCTCGGCCTCCTGTTTTCCCACTTTCTCAAAAAGTTCCCTATTCGGTGAAAAGATAACTCCCCCGTGAATGCAGGGGAAACGATTGCGGAGAAGCCTCTCGCGATGTCTTCTGGTTGGGTTAAGACTTTTGGGGAATCCCATGGAAGGATTTTTTGCAAGTTGGACTTGTCCTGTTTCCTGCCCGAAGGGAGAAATTGAAGGGAAGGGTCCCTCCCCTGGTTACCTCTGTGGCTTTTGTCTGGAGAAGGTCTTGCCTCCTTTGATATCCTCCGTGTGACCTCCAATGGCCAGCAGAAGAATGGAAAAGCCATGGAGACGATCCATCATTGCCAGGGAGGCTTTTTGCAGAGAGCGAGAAAGCACATCGGACTGCGGGAATTTAAGCCTCCCTGCCTGGTTTTCTCGTCTTTGTGGAAGGGGAAAAGGTTTTTGTGTATTGTTGGGTTTTTTTTTTTTTCATTTTTCTTTTTTTTCCCTCTTCTCTTTTTCAGTTTTTGGACATCTGCCCAGCCACATGTAGATTAAAAGAGCTAGAATAAATTTCGGGAAGAAAGAATTGAGCGAAAAAGGAGGGAGGGTGGGATCCTTGGGTGGAAGAGATTATTATACAAAGAAGGCAAAGCTGTCTCTGGGGGGGAAAAAATCTGGATGGGGTGGGGGGGGGGAAGAAGAGAATGCAGACAAAGAAATGTGTGTGTCTGTTTGTGTGTGTGTGTATGTGCGTGCGTGCAGGCACAAGCATGCATTGATAGAAACCCAGGTTTTTTAAAAAAAATGCCAGCCTGCATTTTGAGAATCCGCTACTGGGGTGGGCTATGAAAGTTTATTGTTTTAAACAAACAAACAAAAAAACCCAACAGCGTAAGAGGATACCTACATCGTTTTCGATCGGGTTTAGAATTTACTGGGCCAGATTTTGCAATGCAAACGGTCCTGGACTTAACAGCCATTCGTTTAGTGACCGTTCGCCATTGAAACGGCACCGCAAACCATGACCAATGGCCACTTTTTCGCACTGGACAAATATTGCAGCATTTCTCCCTCCCCCCAACGTCACAGTCCCGTGATCAAAATTTGGACGGTCGGCAACTGGCATGTATTTATACAATATAATACAATACAAGACAATAGCAGAGTTGGAAGGGACCTTGGAGGTCTTCTAGTCCAACCCCCTGCCTAAGCAGGAAACCCTACACCAGTGATGGCTAACCTTTTTTGGCTCGCGTGCCAAAAGCAGAGGGAGCACAGGGAGGGTCGTGCGTGGACGTGCCATACCCATAATGCCATGTGTGTGACCCCATGCTTTTGGCATGCTTTTTTCGCCCTCCCCAGGTTCCAGAGGTTTTCTAGGAGCCTGGGGAGGGTGAAAACAGCCTCTCCTCCCCACCTCCAGAGGCTTCAGGAGCTTCCCTGAAGCCTCCAGAGGGCGAAAAACAGCCTCAAAAGAAGGCCTAAATCAGCTGGCCAGCGCACACATGCGCACTGGAGCTGCCAGGGCAACGCCTCGTGTGCCGTAAGAAATGGTTCCCCGTGCCACCTCTGGCACCCGTGCCATAGGTTCGCCATCACGGCCCTATACCATTTCAGACAAATGGCTGTCCAGTCTTTTCTTAAAGACTTGCAGTGTTGGGGCATTCACCACTTCTGGAGGCAGGTTGTGAATGCCCCAAGAGTGGAAGTCTTTATGAAGATGTTGATTTATGACGGTTGCAGCGTCCCGGAAGTCATGTGATCTCCTTTTGTGACCTTCTGACAAGTGGGGTCAATGGGAAAGGCAGATTCGGTTCATGATCCTGTTACTAACTTAACCGCTGGAGGCAGTGGTGGTATTTAGCCGGTTCGAACTGGCTTGGGCGAACCGGTTTTGGCAACCTGCAGTCCTGCCCACCTGCCCTGGCTCTATTTAGCCACATTTTCTAAGCCACACGCATGCATGCAAGCTGCATGCACAAGCAAAGCGCATGCGTGGGAGGCATGCGTGCTCACGAAGCGCGCATGCACACCCATGCGCTTACAGTTTCCGTGTGCGGAAGGTTTTCTAAATTTTAGCCGGTTGGTGCTAAAATTATGTTCAACCCACCTCTGGCTGGAGGGATTCCTTTAACATCGTGGCAAGAAAAGTTACAAAACTATTACAATAGTTTTGTAGTTACAAACTATTCTCCAAGGCACCTGGGGGCAGGACAAGAAGCAATGGGTGGAAACTAATCAAGGAGAGAAGCAACTTAGAACTAAGGAGAAATTTCCTGACAGAACAATTAACCTCTGGAACAGCTTGCCTCCAGAAGTTGCGAATGCCCCAACCCTGGAAGTCTTTAAGAAGATGTTAGATAGCCATTTGTCTGAAATGGTATAGGGCTCCTGCCCACGCAGGGGGTTGGACTAGAAGACCTACAAAGGGGTCCCCAACCTTTGCAACTTTAAGTCTGAAGGAGTTCAGCTCCCAGAATTCTCCAGCAAGCAAAGCTGCAAAGGTTGGGGACCCCTGACCTACAAGGTCCCTTCCAACTCTGCTATTGTATTGTATTAAAAGGGGGCAAAATTCCACTTAATATCTATCTCGCATAGTAATAGATAAATTTGAGCTCAATTGTGGTATTTTGTAGTACTGTGTTTCCCCGAAAATAAGAAAATAAGGTCTTATTTTCTTTTGGCCTCCGAAAATAAGTGCTTGGCCTTATTTCCAGGGAGGTCTTATTATTTTTGAGGTGCAGGAGGCGGCGAGCGTGGTGACCTCATGGCTGCAATATTTGGGGGGAGGGTTTATTTTCAGGGGAGGGCTTATTTTAGCGCATGCACTCAAAAGTCTCATTAGGCCAGTGGTGGGTTTCTGCAGGCTCTCACCTACTCGCGCGAGCCTGTTGGTGAAATTTAGAGAACCGGTGAGAGGGGGTTCCACCGGCGTACCTGGAAGTAAATCTGGCCCGCCGCTGCCAGTGACCCAACGGAACGGAACGGAAGGGAACAGAAAGCAAAAAAAGAAAGAAAGAAAGAAAGAAAGAAAGAAAGAAAGAAAGAAAGAAAGAAAGAAAGAAAGAAAGAAAGAAAGAAAGAAAGAAAGAAAGAATTTATCATCACAATTGAGTCCCAAATTTTGGTTGCTAAGCAAGAGCGTTGTTAAATGAGTTTCACCACATTTTAAAAGGTGGCCACTCCCACCCTGTCACATGACTGCCAAGCCACGCCCACAAAATAGGCCACACCTACAGAGTAGGTTCTAAAAAAATTGAAACCCACCACTGCATTAGGCTTATTATCCAGGGAGGTCTTATTTTTGGGAAAAGAGAGTAGAAGAAAATATTTGCAACTCAGTCTTGAACTGTGGGGTCCTTGGTGCTCTCGGAGTTTAGTTGTTTTCTTGCAGACTTTCATTGCCAAACTAGGTAACGTCATCAGTGTTCAAAAGAGGTGGGATATGCACGCTCTCTGTCTCTCTCTGTCTCTTTTTTCCAAATATGAAACAAAAAGACCAAACCAGTTCATCCCTATCAATAATTTCACCCAGATAAGCTGAAATTAAATTCAAGGTTTAACACTAGACCAGGGGTCTGCAAAATCGGCTCTTTTAAGACTGGTGGACTTCAACTCCCAGAGTTCCCCAGCCAGCATAAGTGGCTGGGGAATTCTTGGAGTTGAAGTCCACCAGTCTTAAAAGAGCCGACTTTGCAGACCCCTGCACTAGACCAACAATCAAGATGTAAAGAACACCCCAATCAAGCAACTATCAATTCAGACAACCAAGGTGACAGTAAAAAAACAGCCAAAACATCAAGAATATTCCCACCGTCATTAGTATTTAAAAGAGCAAACTACTCCCTTTTGGCACTGATGATGTTACCTAGTTGGGTCTTGAAAGGTCAGAGAGCACCAAGGACCCCACAAGCCTTCCCCACTCCGCCAACTCCACTCTCTTCTAGCACTGATGATGTTACCTGGTTGGGTCGTGAAATGTTTGCAAGAAAACTACCAAGCTCTCCTCCCCCTGCCCCCTAATTCGCCAACTTCACCTCACAAACTCTACCCCGTCCTCACTCTGATGATCTTACCTAGTAGGGTCATGAAATGTGTGTAAGAAAATGACTACGCTCTCCTCCTCCTTCGCCTCCCTACCCAATTCTCCATCTCCACCCCCACAAACTCCACTCTCTTCTCGCCCTGATGATGTCACCTAGTGGGGTCATGTTTAGTTTAGTTTATTTTCAATTTATATACCGCCCTTTTCACCAAAAAGGGACTCAGGGCGGTGCACAGAAAGATAAAACCCCACAATATACAAAATTTAAAAAACAATTAAACCCATACAGCTGTGCTAAAATTGAATAAATAGTTAAAACCATAAATTATAGAATAGGATTTCATTTGTTCCCTACTTTCCTTTTTTCCAGAATCCTCTAGTATGTTCCTATTCGAGGCAAATGTCAAGCAGGACAGATGTGTACATGTACGCTTTAATTAAACTTTAAGAATAATGAAAATTCTACTGGCCAAAGATCCCTTCCCATATAATACCACTGAATCTAGCAGACATAACTAGAGTTTTGGCTATTAAAGCAACTGAAAACGCCTGCAAGCAAACGAACAAGCTCAGAGAGCATCAAAGAGCCCTCAGTAGATAACCGAGGAGGTCATCTACCTCTTGCAACATCCCAGCAACCCAGTCAAACTACCTGTTCGGTAAACTGAGCTCACACAGGGACACCTGTAACCAGGTGTGTCAACATATTGCCATGGTAGCAAATTCTAGCCACCCTTCGGAAGACGTACACAAAGATGTATGCAATCCACTCACTTTTATTTCCATGCTGCTTTCCTTGAGGTCCTCTTGCGTTGTGGCCTAGAGGTGGAGCTCTTGCCTCACAAGCAGGAGGTTGTGAGTTCGATCCTAGGTAGAGGCAGATGTAGGGTCTCCTGCTTGGGCAGGGGGTTGGACTAGATGACCTTCAAGGTCCCTTCCAACTCTGTTCATCTGTGAAACTACAAAGTTTCCTCTCAACAATTAGCTATTCCTCTTGAGTAATACAGTGATCCCTCGTTTTTCGCGGCTTCAGTGCTTCGCGGGTTTTTCAAAAATACAGGGGGAAAAATGCATCGGTAGGAGGCAAGCGCCCCCTAGTGCTTGCTTTAAACGATGTCCACCAACTCAAGTTTCCGGTGCGAATCCTACTTCGCGGTTTTTCAGTTTTCGCAGAAGGTTCCGGTCCCCATTAACCGCGAAAAACGAGGGATCACTGTAGTAATATTGAATAACACCAGTCATAGGAAAAGGTTCCCCTCGCACATATGCACTAGTCGTTCCCGACTCTAGGGGGCAGTGCTCATCTCTGTTTCAAAGCCGAAGAGCCGGCGCTGTCCGAAGACGTCTCCGTGGTCATGTGACTGGCATGACTAAATGCCAAAGGCTCACGGAACGCTGTTCCCTTCCCACCAAAGGTGGTGCCTATTTTTCTACTTGCATTGTTTACGTGCTTTCGAATTGCTAGGTTGGCAGAAGCTGGGACAAGTCACGGAAGCTCCCTCCGTTCTGCGACGCTAGGGATTCGAACTGCTGATCTTTCTGATCTACAAGCTCAGTGTCTTAGCCACTGAACCACCGCGTCCCTCTAATACTCATCCTAGATTCATGGAAAGAATGCAGATTTGTATATATTAGCTTGGTTCATTGAGCGTAACCATACAAATATACATGTCGTTCTTTGTCGTATGGTCACAATGGATCCCAAAGTTTCTGTTGCTGAGCCAAGACCGCTGTTAAGTGAGGTTTGCCCCACCTTTCTTGCCAGAGACGTTAAGTGAGCCACTGCAATTGTTAAGTGAGTCCCATGGTTGTTAAGTGAATCTGGCTTCTTCATTGACTTTGCTTGATAGAAGGTCGCAAAAGGGGCATCCCATGATCACAGAGGATTGCGTTTTGCAGGCACTGATGTATTTATTAATTTAATTATTCATTACAGTGGTACCTCGGATCACGAACTTAATTCGTGAAATGACTCTGGTCACGATCCGATTTGGTTGTGATGCGAGGCACAATTTCCCATAGGGTTCAATGTAAATCTGATTAATCCGTTCCGACCTTGTTTTTTGGTTGTGATGCGAGGCACAGTTTCCCATAGGGTTCAATGTAAATCCAGTTAATCCGTTCTGACCTTGTTTTTAAAATGTCCGCTGCTCCGGTTCGTGAAGCGAAACGGAGGTCGTGAATCCGGGCATTTTTATGAACTTTTCCGTTCGTGATGCGAGGGCGGAGTTCGTGATGCGAGGCGGAGTTCGTGAAGTGAGGCGGAGTTCGTGCAGCGGAGCATTTTTTACGAACTTTTCCGTTCGTGCAGCGAAACAGTGTTCGTGAACCGGGGCACATTTTTTGGGAAATTTTTGGTCGTGAAGCGAATTGGACGTGATGAGAGGCGTTCGTGGTCCGAGGTACCACTGTATATCATGCCTTTATTGTGCTTTTATGTAAAAAAATTGAAAGCGATGGATACATCACCAGGAGGATTTGGGGTAATCCATCAGGGGTGGGTGGGGATGGATGGCCCCTTTATGACTTGTGGACTTCAACTCCCAGAATTCTTGAGCCAGCCAAGCTGGCTGAGGAATTCTGGGAGTTGAAGTCCACAAGTCATAAAGGGGCCATTGGTCCCCCATGCTGGCTGAGGAATTCTGGGAGTTGAAGTCCACAAGCCATAAAGGGGCCACAGTTCCCTCACGCTGGCTGAGGAATTCTGGGAGTTGAAGTCCACAAGTCATAAAGGGGCCACAGTTCTCTCACGCTGGCTGAGGAATTCTGGGAGTTGAAGTCCACAAGCCATAAAGGGGCCACAGTTCCCTCACGCTGGCTGAGGAATTCTGGGAGTTGAAGTCCACAAGACATAAAGGGGCCACAGTTCCCTCATGCTGGCTGAGGAATTCTGGGAGTTGAAGTCCACAAGTCATAAAGGGGCCACAGTTCCCCCATGTTGGCTGAGGAATTCTGGGAGTTGAAGTCCACGAGCCATAAAGGGGCCACAGTTCCCCCATGCTGGCTGAGGAATTCTGGGAGTTGAAGTTCGCAAGCCATAAAGTGGCCACAGTTCCCTCATGCTGGCTGAGGAATTCTGGGAGTTGAAGTCCACAAGTCATAAAGGGGCCACAGTTCCCCCATGTTGGCTGAGGAATTCTGGGAGTTGAAGTCCACGAGCCATAAAATGGCCACAGTTCCCCCATGCTGGCTGAGGAATTCTGGGAGTTGAAGTCCGCAAGTCATAAAAGGGCCACCGTTTCCCCCATGCTGGCTGAGGAATTCTGGGAGTTGAAGTCCACAAGCCATAAAGTGGTCACAGTTCCCTCATGCTGGCTGAGGAATTCTGGGAGTTGAAGTCCACAAGTCATAAAGGGGCCACAGTTCCCCCATGCTGGCTGAGGAATTCTGGGAGTTGAAGTCCACGAGCCATAAAATGGCCACAGTTCCCCCATGCTGGCTGAGGAATTCTGGGAGTTGAAGTCCGCAAGTCATAAAGGGGCCATCGTTCCACACCTCTGCTTTAGATGATGGACACAAACCACCAGAGGACAGAAGTGATATCTGGTCCAGCACAGAGACGGGTCTGACCAGGTGCCTGGCCTGTTCTGTCCTTCCGCTGAATAGGGGAAGAAACGGATCAGAACTCCCGTTCAAATCTGGAGCAGCAAGGCAACGGATGGGCTGATTAGGCCTTGTTATCTCCGCAGCTCACGCTGTGAGCCCATTGTCCAGTTGCTAAGCCCCTGTAGAGGGATTTCCCTCTTATCCCATTTGTCTTAATCCTTGGCCCCACCAGCTGAGAAGCAGGAACCGGCCCTTTAATTTGCTTGGGAAGCTTTCCAATCTGGGAAGAAAAAAAAAATCTCTTTTATTATCATTATTATTGGAAGGCTTTTTGGGGGGGGGGGGGAAGCAGGATTTTCCCAGCTGATATCTGTAAAAAGAATAAAGAATAAAGGAGGAATATTGATTAAATATTGAAATATTGAAAAAAGAATAAAGGGGGAATATTGATTTAAAAAAACAACCCTATAATCCAACCTATCATTTCTCTCTCTTAAATTCCACCCTGTTCATTTGAACCCAGAGATCAAGCCTCTCTAGAATATTTTTTTTCTCCAAAACCTTTTATCTGTCATTTAAAGCAGGGGTCCCCAACCTTTGCAACTTTAAGTCTGAAGGATGATGCACAAGGACAATAAAGGCTAGTCCAGGGGTCTCCAACCTTTGCAACTTTAAGTCTGAAGGACTTCAGCTCCCAGAATTCTCCAGCCAGCAAAGCTGGCTGGAGAAGTCTGGGAGCTGAAGTCCTTCAGACTTAAAGTTGCAAAGGTTGGGGACCCCTGATTTAAAGTATTAGCCACAACTCAGCAACTATTAGCCACAACTCTTCTCTTTTAATGCGACTTCAAGTCGCCAAGGTTGAGAAACACTGCTTTAATAATAATAATCTTTATTGTCATTGTACTAAAATTACAATGAAATTGGTTAAGAAGCTTAGACGCTGGGTGGCAAGGGTCACTCTTCTTTAAGGCCGGGGTCTCCAAACGTGGCCACATTAAGACTGGTGGACTTCCAACTCCCAGAATTCCCCAGTTCAGAATGTTGCTTGGGGACTTCTGGGAATTGAGGTCCACCAGTCTGAAAAGGGCCCAAGGTTGTAGAGTTAGTTCTTAACTTACGACACACACCCCGCCAGCACCACAATTTCTCCTGATGGTCAGACAGTCGTTAAACGAGCGTTGTCCCATTTCTCTCATTAAATAAGACAGATACAAATGAAACCCCAATAACCCCATCATTTATTAATATATATTGCAGTTTCTTGAAAATTGTGGCATTTATCTTACATTGCCAAAATTACCTGAGTGTCAACGTATATTACATTTCAATAGTTGAACATCAAAATAAACTCTTTGGATTACATTATCTATGAGTTGTCAAATAAAACATTGCTCCCAGAGTGAATGGGTTGTCATTAAATTATGTGTTCTATTTTTTGCCTCTATCAAAGGACTCCTGCAGTGAAGATATGAATATGCTGATGGACTCCTTAGGAAGACACTGAGTTGTGATGTCCCCTCCCATTTAATAGAATCGCAATAGCAGAGTTGGAAGGGACCTTGGAGGTCATCTAGTTCAACTCCCTGCCCAGACAGGAAACCCTATACCGTTTCAGACAAATGGCTATCCAACATCTTCTTGAAGACTTGCAGTGTTGGGGCATTCACAACTTCTGGAGGCAACTCCTGTTCCACTGATTAATTGTTCTAACTGTCAGGAAATTTCTCCTCAGTTCTAAGTTGCTTCTCTCCTTGATTAGTTTCCACCCATTGCTTCTTGTTCTGCCCTCAGGTGCCTTAGAGAATAGTTTGACTCCCTCTTCTTTGTGGCAACCCCTGAGATATTGGAGCACTGCTATCATGTCTCCCCTAGTCCTTCTCTTCACTAGACTAGAGATACCCAGTTCCTGCAACTGTTCTTTATATGTTTCAGCCTCCAGTCCCCTAATCATCTTTCTTACAATAATACAATAGCAGAGTTGGAAGGGACCTTGGAGGTCATCTAGTCCAACTCCCTGCCTAGAGAGGAAGCCCTATACCGTTTCAGACAAATGGCTATCCAACATCTTCTTGAAGACTTGCAGTGTTGGGGCATTCACAACTTCTGGAGGCAAGCTGTTCCACTGATTCATTGTTCTAACTGTCAGGAAATTTCTCCTCAGTTCTAAGTTGCTTCTCTCCTGGATTAGTTTTCACCCATTGCTTCTTGTTCTGCCCTCAGGTGCCCTGGAGAATAGTTTGACTCCCTCTTCTTTGGGGCAGCCCCTGAGATATTGGAAGACTGCTATCATGTCTCCCCTAGTCCTTCTCTTCATTAAACTAGACCTACCCAGTTCCTGCAACCGTTCTTCCTATGTTTTAGCCTCCAGTCCCCTAATCCTCTTTGTTGCTCTTCTCTGCACTCTTTTTCACGGCACAGTGTGTTCAGTTGTTAAGTGGGTAACCTGGTTAAGTGGAAATCTGACTTCCCCGTTGACTTGGCTTGTTAGAAGGTCGCAAAAGGAGAGCACGCGACGGTCATCAATATGAATCCGTGGCCCAGTGTCTGAATTTTGATCACTTGGCCCCAGGGATCCTATGGCAGCCATGTGGAGAACGGGAATAAGTCACTTTTCTGGCAGACGTCTCACGACCCAACTAGATGATACTATCAGTGCTAGAAGTGAGTGGGCTTTGGGAGGAGGAGGATGGAGGGAGTAGGAGTAGAAATAGGACAACTGTGGGGGTCTTTATTGCTTTCAGAGTTGCTTCTTTTCTTGCAGACATCTCATGACCCAACTAGGTAATATCATCAGTGCTCTAGAAGGGAGCAAGGTTTGGGAGGAGGAGGTGGGGGTTGCGTGCTGTTTCAGTGCTGTTGAAACTTTGAACCGGTCACTAAATGAATGTTTGTAACTTGAGGACTGTCTGTAGTCCACCAGGGTGGATGTCCTCTCCCTCTTGAGGGTTGCAAGCTGAAGCCCACCCTTCTTCAAAGTTGCCACCCTTGAGAGAAAGTGGTCTATTGTGGAATCTGTATCATAATACAAGTATAAATAAATATATCTGCTGCTGTTTGCCTAGAGGTGGAGCTCTCGCCTCCCAATCAGGAGGTTGTGAGTTCGATCCTAGGTAGAGGCAGATGTAGGGTCTCCTGCTTGGCCAGGGGGTTGGACTAGATGACCTGCAAGGTCCCTTCCAACTCTGTTAATCTAGGTTTCGTGGCCAGTTGCGTGGAGGGGAGAAAATCTGTTAAAGGCAGTAAGAATCATTTGTGATTCTTATAAATCGGTTTGCAAATTCTGTAGTGGGAATCACCATGAAGATAGCACTGTCATCTTGATAAGAGTCCTTGGTTCTCCTCTGAGCTTGGTTGTTTTCTTGCCCAGACGTTTCATTACCCAGCTAGGCATCAAAATCAGTGCCAAGTTCTGATAATGTTAACTAGTTAGGTAAGGAAACGTCTGACAGAAAAGAACCAAGGTCAGAGAGCACTAAGGGTCCCGCAACCCCCACCTCCTCCTCCCAAACCTTGCTCCCTTCTAGATCACTGATGACATTACCTAGTTGGGTCATGAGAAGTCTGCAAGAAAAGAAGCAACTCTGAAAGCAATAAGGACCCCACAGTTGTCCTACTTCTACTCCTACACCCTCCATCCTCCTCCTCCCAAACCCCACTCCCTTCTAACACTGATTGTATTATCTAGTTGGGTCGTGAGACATTTGCAAGAAAACAACCAACTATCTCTACATGGGGCTCCCCTTGAGGTGCACTCGAAAGCTACAGCTAGTCCAGAATGCAGCCGCGTGGGTGATTATGGGAGCCCCCAGATACTCCCATATAACACCGCTCCTGCGCGAGCTGCACTGGCTACCTGTGGCCTTTCGGGTGCGCTTCAAGGTTTTGACGACCATCTTTAAAGCGCTCCATGGCTCGGGGCCTAGTTGTATGCGAGACCGTCTCCTGCCCCATACATCCCTTCGTCCGATTCGCTCCCACAGAGAGGGCCTTCTCAGGATGCCGTCGGCCGGGCAATGCCGGTTGGCGACACCCAGGGGAAGGGCCTTCTCTGTGGCGGGCCCTACCCTTTGGAACGGCCTGCCCCCTGAACTACGCACCATCTCTGACCTCCGCCTCTTCCGCCAGTGTCTAAAGACACACCTCTTCCATCAAGCCGGCCTAGCGTGACCTTCCGTTGTGACTACTCTCAGGCAGTTTTAATTTGGGGGATTTTAAATCGATTTTAGCACAGGGGTAGGAATTTAATATGCTTTTAAATTTTATATTTTGTTATATTTGTATGTTTTTAATTCCTGTGCGCCGCCCTGGGTCCTTTCTGGAGAAGGGCGGGGTATAAATTTAATAAAATAAAATAAAAAAGAAAGCACTAAGGATCCTACAGTCCTCCTCCCCCCAAACCCCTTCCAGCACTGATGATATTACCTAGTTGGGTCATGAAACATATGCAAGAAAACCACCAACTGAGAAAGCACTAAGGACTCTACAGTCCTCCGCCCTCCTCCTCCTCTCCCTCCTCCTTCCCCCTTCTCCTCCTCCTCCCAAACCCCACTCCCTTGTAGCACTGATTGTATTATCTAGTTGGGTCGTGAGACATTTTGCAAGAAAACAACCAAGCTCAAGGAGCTCCCGATATTTCAACCACGAAATACAAATGTTCTCTTTTATTAGAGTCTTTTGTAGATTATGGGTATTCAGGTTCATCCTTCTTCCAGGAAGGATAACGTGGGGTGGTGTCATGTTCATCCCTCGGAGACCCGGCGTCATTATTTTGCACCCCTTGTGCCTGGAAACCTCTCTGCCTTTCTCTCTTTAGAAGTCGCACATGGCACCGTTACATCCGAAGAGCGCTTGTGGTCTCATGTCAAGGGGCGCCAGGAGTCAAAAGGCATGTATTTCTGGAACTGCCTTGAAGTCATTTGGAAAATGGCTGGACTGCCAGCCCCTTGCCAGAAATGCTCGGGGGGGTTGTTGGGGAAAGGAATATCCGATTGCACAGCAGTTGCAACAAACAAACCTGCTGTAACCGAGAAGCCAAGATCAGGGGGTGACTGCGGGGTTTTCACTCGGCCAAATCGTTCCCTGCCCAGGCAAGCATAGCGAGATAAATAAAGGCAGGCAGGCCTTTCGTTCGGCGTGGCCTGTTCACCACGCTCGGAAAGAAAGCGCATTTTGCTGGGATGCCTCGTCTTGGGGGGGCTTGGCAAATTAAGCCTTGATCTGGTTTGGATCTGTGGTTTAGGGATGGGATGGGAATGGAATGGAATAGAACAGAACAGAACAGAAAATGGAATGGAATAGAATAGAATGGAATATATGGAATGGAATAGAATGGAATGGAATATACAGAATGGAATAGAATAGAATATATGGAATGGAATGGAATATATGGAATGGAATAGAATAGAATATATGGAATGGAATAGAATGGAATGAAATATACAGAATGGAATAGAATGGAATATATGGAATGGAATAGAATAGAATATATGGAATGGAGTGGAGTGGAATGGAATAGAATGGAATATATGAAATGGAATAGAATAGAATATATGGAATGGAATGGAATATATGGAATGGAATAGAATGGAATATATGGAATGGAATAGAATGGAATGAAATATACAGAATGGAATAGAATGGAATATATGGAATGGAATAGAATAGAATATATGGAATGGAGTGGAGTGGAATGGAATATACGGAATGGAATAGAATGGAATATATGAAATGGAATAGAATAGAATATATGGAATGGAATAGAATAGAATAGAATGGAATGGAGTGGAATGGAATATACGGAATGGAATAGAATGGAATATACGAAATGGAATAGAATAGAATATATGGAATGGAATGGAATATATGGAATGGAATAGAATAGAATACATGGAATGGAATTCAACGGAACAGACTAGAATAGAATATATGGAATGGAATAGAATAGAATGGAGTGGAATATACGGAATGGAATAGAATGGAATATATGAAATGGAATGGAATAGAATATATGGAATGGAATGGAATGGAATATACAGAATGGAATAGAATGGAATATATGGAATTCAACGGAACCAAACAGAACAAACTAGAATAAAATATACTGAATAGAACAGAATAGAATAAATGGAATGGAATGGAATAGAATAGAAAATATAGAATAGAATAGAATAGAGTAAATGGAATGGAATGGAGTAGAGTAGAGTAGAATAGAATAAATGGAATGGAATAGAATAGAATAGAAAACATGGAATAGAATAGAATAGAATACTCTAAATGGAATGGAATAGAGTAGACTAGAATAAATGAAATAGAATAGAATGGAATAGAATAGAATATATGGAATGGGATGGAACGGAACGGAACAGAATAGAATATACCGAAAGGGATGGAATTGAATGAACTAGAAGGGACCTTGGAGGTCTTCTAATCCAGCCCCCTTCTCAAGCAGGATATCTATGCCATTTCAGATAATTGCTAAATGAAAGAAGTTCCACTGGTTAATTGTCCTCACTGTCAGGACGTTTCTCTTTAATTCTAGGTTTCTTCTCTCTTTGATTAGTTTTCATCCATTGTTTCTTGTCCTGCCTTCCGCTGCTTTGGAGAATAATTTGACTCCCATCTTCTTTGTGGCAGCCCCTCAAATACTCGAATCCTGCTATCACGTCACCCCTATTTTTTCTTTCCTTGGGACTAGCCGTACCGAAACCCTCCATGTGTTCTTCCTATGTCTTAGTCTCCAGGCCTTGGATCACCTCAGTTGCTTTTCTCTGGACTTTTTCCACGAATCCATATTTGGAGTGGCAGAATGCAGTTTGAACGTGGATTTTTGGGACTCTGGGAGAAACAAATTGGATTTGAATGTGTGATTCAAACCTCAACGGCACAAAGATGCATGCGGAATTTAACCGAGATTCCGTGTTCAGTTTTGAGGCACTGAAAATTCCAAGTCGTTTTTATTAAGGTCCTTGATTTAAGACAAAAAGGCAATTCCAAAGACGTTAAACCTCGTTTTGAACGGAACTCTTGCATAGTCTACTTCAGGGGTGGGCAAACTTTGCAACTTTAAGTCTGAAGGACTTCAGCTCCCAGAATTCTCCAGCCAGCAGGCAACCTCAGTGGCAATCAGGAAGCAAAGGAAAGCAAAAAAGAGAATGAACTGTGTTTCCAGCTGCCTTTTATGATTAAGCTGGGAAGCACAGCCAATCAGATTCCACATAGTCTTTAAAGATACATATACCCTTTAATAATCCTGGCTTATATATTGTCAACCCAACATCCGGATAACTATCCTAACAAAGATTTCTGTCTATAGATGTGGAACAATGAAGGAAACTGTTTGGAAGAAAGTTTGCATGTCTTTGTTGGTTTGGTTCCCCCCCGCCCCCCCGCCGTCCTAAACTCAGATTAAGCACCTGAAGAAAATTGAAGTTAGGACAAACTGATTTCTTTCACCCTCCCTGATTCTTTATATATATATTTCTCTTCCTCTATTTCATTTTAAGCTGATGCAGGAAGGGATGGCTATTAATTAAGTTGTCATCTTCAGTAAGCTCAAGTCAGCCTTAGGGAGAAAAAAATAGTGCAATAAAAAATTCTAATCTATTATATAAAGCTTCCATAAATTGTTTTCTGCTGGAGGAATAAGCAAGTGCAGCCAAGTTCCTGATTCGGTAAGAGTTAAGGGACAAGGTTGATTTTTTTGGTAGGGATGTTTCTAAATTTCAAACGTATGACCACAATTGAGCACAAAAGTTTTGTTGTTAAGCGAAACACTGGTTAAACGAATTTTGTCCCATGTTACGACAGTTGTTAAGTAAATCACTGCAGTTGTTAGGTTAGTACAGACGGTCCTCAGCTTACAACCACAGCGGAGCCCAAAATTTGTGTTCTTAAGCGAGAAATGTGTAAAACAGCTTTGCCCCATTTTACGACTTCTCGCGCCACGTTGGTTAAGTGAATCACAGCAGTTGTTAAGTTGAAAAAAGGGTTGTTAAATGACTCTGGCTTCCCTATGGACTTTGCTCGTCAAAAGGTCGCAAAAGGGGATCACATGACACACACACACCCCCAGGACACTGCAACCGTCATAACTGTGAATCAGTTGTCAAGGATCCGAATGTAAATCACATGATTACCGTGTTTCCCTGAAAATGAGACAGGGTCTTATTTTCTTTTGACCCCTGAAATAAGCGCTTGACCTTACTTTTGGGGAGGTCTTATTATTTTTGAGGTACAGGAGGCGGCGAGCGTGGTCCCCTCATGGCTCCTGCCACATTGCAATATTTTCAGGGGAGGGCTTATTTTAGCGCATGCGCTCCAAAAGCCCAATCGGGCTTATTATCTGGGGAGGTCTTATTTTTGCAGAAACAAGGGATCGAGGTGCCAGAACGGTTCCGAATAGCAATAGCACTTAGACTTATATACCGTATTTTTCAGAGTATAAGACGCACCGGAGTATAAGATGCATACGGTTTTGAAGAGGCAAATTAAAAAAAAAAGTTTTTGCACTCTGCAGACCTCCCAAAAACGGCCCGTTTTTCACAAAAATGGGGCCATTTTTTTTTCAAAGAAAAAGGGGGATGAATAACTTTTAAGAGCCTCATAGGGTGCTCCTGGGGAGTTGGATTTTTTTGCAAAAATGAGTCCATTTTTGTCCCCCAAAAGGGCATGCATAGCCTTTAGGAGGCTTATAGAGTGCTCCTGGAGACTGGGGGGATGGCTCATTTCTGCCCTCCCCAGCCCCCAGGAGCACTCTGGAAGCCTCCTAAAGGCTCTGCACGGCCATTTTGGTGAAGGGGCGGGGCTTCGGGAGGCAAAAATGCTGTATTCAGTATATAAGAGGCACCCAGATTTTCAGCCCCTTTTTTGAGGGAAAAAGGTGCGTCTTATACTCCGAAAAATACGGTACCTCTTTACAGCCCTCTATAAGTGGTTTTCTAGAGTCAGCCTGTTGCCCCCAACAACCTGGGTCCTCTTTTGACCGACCTCGGAAGGATGGACTTCTCAATCATCCAGGTCATCGTTGTCCCAAAGGTGTTTTGTCCCAAAGACGGACGCCCTTCGAATGATGTAGGAGTATGAATTTGATTTCCAGAAAACAATTGCCGCTCTAGGAACCATTTGCACCACTGAGGACTCAGAAAAAAACCTCCAAGCGGCCTCCACGGGCCTCTAAAAAGGATGCAAATGACCAGCTGTCGGCAAGGAGGATCAATCCTTCCGCTCCCCGCCATCCAGTCAGAGCTGAAGAAGCTTCTCGGATGGGAAGCGAAACCTCTTCAAAAGAAAAAAACAAACAAACAAGAAAGTCCAGTTTGCCTGCTGGGGAAAAAAAAAAAGCACCTTTGAGTCAACCGTGACCTGGATGGAGGAGAATCGCTACAGATTTTTCTTTGAATGCAATTGTTAATTATTGTTTTTTCATGGAGTGAGTAAGCAAATAACTCAAGTCAGAAGCCAGCCGGGTCGAACTGAAAGGGCCTTCTGTTTTTCCTCTTAATGAAATGCTTACCCTCCAGGCCCAGCTCTGGCTGCTTCATTCGGTGCATCAGATTATGTCCGCCGAATCACACAGGAAGAGAGGGTTTTGTTTTCTTCCCCTTGCCCAGCCCCTGAGACCTGATAGCTTTTCTCTTCTTTTTTTATTTTTTGAAAAAAAATATATTTATTTTTTAGTAAAACAAAAATACAAAAAGGAAAAGTCATCATTCTACATTATATCTTTTGGAAAGTATGTCGCCTGGTTACACATAACTCTTGTGCATTTCTAGAATCAGTATTATTCACGGATAATCTCGTTTTATAAATTTTAAATCAAAAGATTCATTATCTATCTTAATATCATTACACCAGAATTCTTCTCTAATATTCCATACTAGCCATTCCTGGCCACGCGTTGCTGTGGCCCAATCTGGGTAAATGGCCAATCAATTTGTGTGTAGATCTACACCTGCACACACAAACACATACACACAACCACCATATAACCTACCTACTCCCTTTTTCCCTCTCTCCCTCTATCTACCTACCTACCTACCTACTGTATTTTTCCTTCTCTATCCCTCTAGCTACCTACCTACCTACCGTATTTCTCCCTCCCTCTCTCTATCCCTATAGCTGCCTACCTATCTACCTACTGTATTTCTCCTTGAATCTTATGGACAGAGTATTTTATGTCATAAAGGATGACATAATACCTGTGGCCCACTGCTCTCTCTGCATCCATCTACCTACCTTTTTCACATTACCTACCTACCTATGGTATTTCTCCCTCTCTATCCCTCTACCTACCTACCTACTGTATTTTTCCTTCTCTCTCTATCCCTTTAGCTACCCACCTACCTACCTACCTACCTACCTACCTACCTACCGTATTTCTCCCTCCCTCTCTCTATCCCTATAGCTGCCTACCTATCTACCTACTGTATTTCTCCTTGAATCTTATGGACAGAGTATTTTATATCATAAAGGATGACACAATACCTGTGGCCCACTGCTCTCTCTGCATCCATCTACCTACCTTTTTCACATTTCCACTGCGTGTACCTGGCACAGGTGTGACTTCTACACAATCTATATATATCATTGGTGCCGTATTTGAAAGGAACGTTGTGTGAAAATTTGGAAGCGATCGGTGCAGGACTTTCGGAGATTACCTGTTTTGAACAAACTCATAGTTACATTTTTATTTATATACAATACAATACAATAGCAGAGTTGGAAGGGACCTTGTAGGTCTTCTAGTCCAACCCCCTGCATGGGCAGGAATCTTATACCATTTCAGACAAATGGCTGTCTAACATCTTTTTAAAGACTTCCAGGGTTGGGGCATTCACAACTGCTGGAGGCAAGCTGTTCCAGAGGTTAATTGTTCTTACTGTTAGGAAATTTCTCCTTAGTTCTAAGTTGCTTCTCTCCTTGGTTAGTTTCCACCCATTGCTCCTTGTCCTGCCCCCAGGTGTCTTGGAGAAAAGTTTGACTCCCTCTTCTTTGTGGCACCCTCTGAGATATCGGAACACTGCTATCATGTCTCCCCTGGTCCTTCTCTTCATCAAACTAGACATACCCAGTTCCTGCAGCCGTTCTTCATATGTCTTAGTCTCCAGTCCTCTAATCATCTTGGTTGCTCTTCTTTGCACTCTTTCCAGAGTCTCCACGTCTTTTCTACATCGTGGCGACCAAAACTGTATGCAGTATTCCAAGTGTGGCCTTACCAAGGCACTATACTATATCGGAACATATAGATTTGGTCTATCTTCTTCTTCAAACATGTTTTACTTAAACATCACCACATAAAGGCATCCTTTGTCTATTCCAAACATACATGCATACACCTATATCAATATATCATCTATAATTATTCTGTTACTTTTATTATAACTCATTATTCGTTAGCTAGTGATTCTTCAGTAATAATCTAAAACGGTCTTCAGTTTGCTAAAATTCTCCCTCCTTTTGCTAAATTGCATCCATCAACATTCCTACAAAATAACAGTCTTATTGTTTATATCCAATCTCATACTCATACATTTCTACACCTACATAGGTACATAGATATCTATAGATAGATAGGGATAGAATCTAGATCACGTGAAGTGTTAATGCCACTGTATAGTGCCTTGGTAAGGCCACACTTGGAATACTGCATACAGTTTTGGTCGCCACGATGCAGAAAAGACGTGGAGACTCTGGAAAGAGTGCAGAGAAGAGCAACCAAGATGATTAGGGGACTGGAGGCTAAAACATATGAAGAACGGTTGCAGGAACTGGGTAGGTCTAGTTTGATGAAGAGAAGGACCAGGGGAGACATGATAGCAGTGTTCCGATATCTCGGAGGGTGCCACAAAGAAGAGGGAGCCAAACTATTCTCCAAGGCACCCGAGGGTAGGACAAGAAGCAATGGGTGGAAACTCATCAAGGAGAGAAGCAACTTAGAACTAAGGAGAAATTTCCTGACGTCAGAACAATTAACCTCTGGAACAGCTTGCCTCCAGCAGTTGTGAATGCCCAACCCTGGAAGTCTTTAAAAAGATGTTAGACAGCCATTTGTCTGAAATGGTATAAGGTTCCTGCCCACGCAGGGGGTTGGACTAGAAGACCTACAAGGTCCCTTCCAACTCTGCTATTGTATTGTATTGTATCATTAAATTATAACATTATTATCAAATTACTCTTATTGTAAATAATTATTAACTAACTAATAATCCTTCAATGATATTCTAAAACAATCTAACCTAGTTATTAACCATCAAAGGATAACAACTTTCATTATCAGCCAGTGTCTTTCCAGTAGCGGTCTGACCTAGGCTTCACAAATTATCACAAAGGAGACTCCTTGTCCTGACAAAACCCCTTTTTATTAAGCGAATGTGAATTCCTCTCATTAAACAGTTTTTCCAGGGTGAATTTATAACCACAGACCTTATCAGGCTTGAAGAGCTGCCAGGCCGATATCTTCCAAAGGCAACGCAGAGTCACAAACAAATCTTCACACTAATTAGATGAGCTACTTTAACAGATTAACCGAGTTGGTCCCCCTGCCCAAGCAGGAGACCCTACATCTGCCTCTACCTAGGATCGAACTCACAACCTGCAAGCTCCCCTCCCCTTTCACTCCTCTCCATTCCCTATGGGAGGGGCCATTCACCGTCCACCTGTGCCTTTAGTCTTGAGTCAGCCCTCGTTCCTTAATTGTTCCATTCTCCCGGCAGCTCTGCGCATGCACATCTTGGGAACAGACTCCAGCTGTTCTTCTGCCCCACTGATCTCTGACTCCGAAGGTAGCTGACAACTATCAGATGGCTCTGGCCCCCTCTCTGCCTCCGACACAGAGTCCTAATCAGAGCTTTCCCCAGACTCCAGGACTGGCCCATGTCCCCCCCCCCCCAACCTCCTCACTGTCTGAGTCTGCCACCACAACACCACCTGCCCAGCAAAGTCAATGAGAAACCCGGATATTGGGAGTTGTAGTTTGGCTCTTGGAGGGTTACATGTCTTCCCTACATTACTGTGTATTCTTCATTTCTCTTGTTGTTGTTTCTGTTTCTGTTGTTGTTGTTGTTGTTGTTGTTGTATATGCCTATGAAATTGAGGGGTAGGGTACAATCCATAGTCAGACATGTACATATTACTCCATCCTAGATGCTCTCTGAGTTTGGTGGTTTTCCTGAAGACGTTTTATTACCCAACTAGGTAGTGACATCAGGGATACAAGGGAGTAGAGTTTGCTCTCTGTTTATATATAGTCGCTTGCCTTGTCTATGAACCCCAATCAATCAGCTACCCAAGAACCCTTTCACTAGTACTGACAGGGAAAAGCACTAGTATATAAACCTTTGTAAGAAAGCAATAATCCTTTGTAGCGCTGATTGATTACGTTACCTACTTGGGTGATGAAATGTCTGCAAGGAAACAACCAAGCTCAGAGAGCACCAAGGACCCTACAGTTGTTGTTGTCATTGTCGTCATCGTCTTCCTCCTTACAAACTCCATTCCCTTCTAGTACTGATGATGTTATCTAGTCAGGTAATGAAACGTCTACAAGAAAACAACCGAGCTCTGAAAGTACCAAGGATCTCACAAGCGTCATCCGCCTCCTCCTCCCTGCAAGACTCGATTCCCCTCTAGTCCTGATGGGGTTACCTAGTCGGGTAATGAAACGCCTGCAAGAAAACAGCCAAAGCTCAGAGAGCACCAAGGACCTGTCATTTCAACCCTGAGCTACAGATAACTCTCTTCTCTTGGTAGATACTCTCTACCTATAAAGAAAGCCATCAAAATTGACTTTTTTGCACTATTAACTTTTCGACCCTGCTTAATTGTATGATCATTATTTCTTTTGATTCTTTTTTTTTTAAAAAAAGGGGGATTCGATTGAATCCCTTTCAGCCGAGCCTTTCTTTCTGGATGGATCTGATGTGCCTTTTCCTCCTCGGTCTTGTAAATCAGTTTACAACAGGTCAGAAGCTTTACACCTCCTGGTAGGTGCCGTGAGATGTTTCATTTTACAATTTGCTTCTGGTCCGGTCAGCCAAACCTCCGCCCTGCGAGGGTCGTGCAGAACCATGGTTTGGTTTTCGCCACGGCAATCTCCTTTCCCCGATTTCTCCTTCCCCCCCCCTCCTCCTCCTCGGAGGCCCCCCGCTTCTGCCCATGCATAATCATCCACCTCATTTGAGGGTCTGTCATTAAGCAACGTCCTAATTATCCTGGCAGCTGGGCTCCTGGAAATCCCCGCAGACCACAACAGACACGGAGCGAATTGTGTAGCGCCAAGGACGGGGCAAAAAGGTCAGCCTAGGCAACGGGCCGTTTTGCGTCGTCTTAAGGAAGGGGACCGCAAACCTTCATCTGCTACCGATGGGATTGCGGTTCGGTTTGTTTTTTTCACGCGACCTCGGACAAGCAAAGATCCAAGAAACAGAACAGCTTTGCTTCATGGTTATCAAATGTAATCTTCTTTTTCTCTTCTCTCTGATGTTCTTCTCTTGTTCACGGGTGGGCTGCTACGGGGTTCATCCAAGTTCAGGAGAACCTGTAGCTAAACGTTATGGCCGGTTTGGAGAACCTCCAAATCCAGACGTGGCATTCAAGAGAGATTTTGAGCAGTTCTGGAGAACCGGTGGCGGAAATGTTGAGTAGTTTGGAGAACCGGTAAATACCACCTCTGGCTGGCCTCGCCCCCCTCTATTCTCTGCTTCCCGAGTCCCAGCTGATCAGGAGCGAATGGGGATTTTGCAGTATCCTTCCCCTGGAGTAGGGAGGGAATGGAGTCCCCTGCCCCGCCCACCAAGCCATGCCATTCCCACCAAGCCACGCCTACAGAACCAGTAGTAAAAATTGAATCCCACCACAGTCCAAATACCACCTCTGGCTGACCCCGCTCCCCTCTATTCTCTGCTTCCCGAGTCCCAGCTGATCCGGAGGGAATGGGGATGTTGCAGTATCCTTCCCCTGGAGTGGGGAGGGAATGGAGTCCCCTGCCACGCCCACCAAGCCATGCCATGCCCACCAAGCCACGCCCACAGAACCAATAGTAAAAATTGTTGAATCCCACCACTGTCCAAATCCCAGCCCTGGCTGGCCCAACCCCTTCTGCCCCTCTTTTCCCCGAAGTCTCCTCGTGGCCCCTTTTGGATGCAACGTAAGTGCAGGGCCCGCACGGATGCTCGGGAAGGAGGGGGGAAAACAGGCCCTCCCAGAAGGCCGGAAATAGGCCCGGAGCACGCGGGAGGCAGTTTTTACCCCCCCCCCTCTTGAGGCTCAAAGAAAGTCTCCCGAGCCTGGAGAAGGGGAAAAGACCCCCCCCCCTGCCGTGGTGCAGGAGGCCAACTAGGCCACGCCCACCATGGCCACGCCTACCCAGCAACCATGCAGAGAACCCGTTATTGAAATTTTTGAAGCCCACCCCTGGTCTTTTTGCTGATTTTTTTTGGGCGGGGGGCATTCGGTAATGGCACACCGTTAACGATCCCTCTTGAAGCACATTTAATGGATCTGCCTTGGCGGGCACACAACCCACACTTTGTGCAGACAATGGACATTTAACAACGTGGCTTCGTCCCGACAGGTCCGGAAAGATTCAGAAACGATTTCCTTCACGTTTGATTTCGGCGGAGAGAAAGAAAAAAAACAAACGGCGTTTCTGGGATAGAACCAGTTGCTCCTGTTTGGGCACGCCAGCCTCTTCTGTGGCATTGCCCTGGGTGTGCGTGGGGGTGTGGGGGGGGGTGTCCCGGGCCCCCGTGATGCCAATTGGGCATAATTGATTTGACAGCGCCCCCCCGTAGGGAGTTAAGAATTTGGGATTAAGAAATTAATTGTATCTTTGAAGGTCCCAGCCGGTATTTGCTGATGGAAGCTCGTTCCAGCGTTGATTCTGGACCAGGCGCTGAGTTGTGGCTTGTCATTATTTTGCTGGGAGGGGAGGAGGAGCTCAGAATGCGAGACGCTTCTCACAACTGGGAACTGCACCCAACCTCAACCCCTCAGTGTCCCAGTGTTGGATTTTGTGTGCGGTTGTCTTCTTTCGATGTTTGCCTGACGCATGGTGAAGCACCCAAATCCACTCGATAGTGAAATGAAAGAGATGTTCTGGTTAATTTTTCTCTTTCCTTTTTCACTCTTTTTTCCCCTCGTTCCCTCTGTTTTCCCCTTGCCTCCTCCCCTTCGTTTTCTCTTTCCATCCTTGCTGTTTGCTCATTTCCTTCCTTTCTCCCTTCCTCCCTCTTGCATTCTTTCTTTCCTACTTTCTCCCTCCCTCCCTCCCTCCCTCCCTCCCTCCCTCCCTCCCTCCCATTCTTTCCTTCCTTTCTTCTTTCCTGCTTTCTCCTTGCCTTCCTTTTTCCATCCCTCCCCCTTCTTTCTTTCCTTCCTTCCTTCCTTCCTTTCTTCTTACTTTCTTTCCTTTCTGTCTTTCTCCTTGCCTTTCTTTCTCCCCCCTCTTCTTTCATTCTTTCTTTCCCTCACTCTCTCCCTTCCATTCCTTCCTGTTTTCTCCTTTCCTCCCTTTCTCCCTCCCGCTCCTTCCTTCCTTCCTTCCTTCCTAACTTTCCTCCCTCTCTCCCTTCCATTCCTTCCTTCCTTTCTTCTTTCCTGCTTTCTCCTTGCCTTCCTTTTTCCCTCCCTCCCCCTTCTTTCTTTCCTTCCTTCCTTCCTTCCTTCTTACTTTCTTTCCTTTCTGTCTTTCTCCTTGCCTTTCTTTCTCCCTCCCTCTTCTTTCATTCTTTCTTTCCCTCACTCTCTCCCTTCCATTCCTTCCTTCCTGTTTTCTCCTTTCCTTCCTTTCTCCCTCCCGCTCCTTCCTTCCTTCCTTCCTTCCTTCCTAACTTTCCTCCCTCTCTCCCTTCCATTCCTTCCTTCCTTTCTTCTTTCCTGCTTTCTCCTTGCCTTCCTTTTTCCATCCCTCCCCCTTCTTTCCTTCCTTCCTTCCTTCCTTCCTTCCTTCCTTCCTTCCTTCCTTCCTTCCTTCCTTCTTTCTTTCTTTCTTTCTTTCTTTCTTTCCTTTCTGTCTTTCTCCTTGCCTTCCTTTCTCCCTCTCTCCTTTCATTCTTTCTTTCCCTCACTCTCTCCCTTCCATCCCTTCCTTCCTGTTTTCTCCTTTCCTTCCTTTCTCCCTCCCTCCCGCTCCTTCCCTCCTTCCTTCCTTCCTTCCTAACTTTCCTCCCTCTCTCCCTTCCATTCCTTCCTTCCTTTCCTCTTTCCTGCTTTCTCCTTGCCTTCCTTTTTCCATCCCTCCCCCTTCCTTCCTTCCTTCCTTCCTTCCTTCTTTCTTTCTTTCTTTCTTTCTTTCTTTCTTTCTTTCTTTCCCTCACTCTCTCCCTTCCATTCCTTCCTTCCTGTTTTCTCCTTTCCTTCCTTCCTTCCTCCCTCCCTCCCTCCCTCCCTCCCTCCCTCCCTTCCTTCCTTCCTCCCTGTCTACAGCACAGTAAAAAACAATATAGATAGTTTTAAATTTGGGTTTTTTAAATTCGGTTTTTAGCGCAGGGTCTATTAGAATAAGTTTTTTAAAATTTTATATGTTTTATATGTGTTTTAACATCCCTGTGCGCCGCCCTGGGTCCGTTTGGAGAAGGGCGGGGTATAAATTTAATAAATAAATAAAATATGAATCATGAATATACTAAATCCAGAAATAATGCCCTTTGAACTGAGAAGTTATCAGTTTTTCAGCCTGATCATGAATTCATTCTCAACCAGACTGGGAAATTTAAGGTAAACACTAATCGGAGACCCCATCTGTGTCCATGAATCTCCAATATCCTCAGACTGGATGGTGTTAATCGGGAGTTTTCTCCCCAGGGGTGATCAGGGGCAAGAGAACAGTGATACTGGGTTTCCTAAATTTGCCTTCTTCTGATTGATCGCACAGTCAGCCAGATGTTCAGATGGATTTGGCATTTTTGTCTGCCCCTTCCAGGCCAGACAGATGTGGCTATTTGATGAGGTTGCAGATATTATTGTCAGATATAAGCATTTCCAAGCAAAGCTGCCTTTTGCAATTGACTGGTGCTGAATCTATCAATGCCGATGGTATTCAAGGTTGTTTCAGTTGTTTTGGGGGGTCACACCCTAAACCACCCAGATCTAAGCACCCCACAGTCCTGATCTGACCCCCAGGCCTTGAGGTTGACACCCCTGGTATACGGGTTGGACTAGAAGCTGCTGTGGGCCTAGAGGTAGAGCTCTCGCCTCACAAGCAGGAGGTTGTGAGTTCAATCCTAGGCAGAGGCACATGTAGGGTCTCCTGCTTGGGCAGAGGGTTGGACTAGATCAGGGGTCTCCAACCTTTGCAACTTTAAGTCTGAAGGACTTCAGACTTAAAGTTGCAAAGGTTGGAGACCCCTGGACTAGATGACCTGCAAGGTCCCTTCCAACTCTGTTCATCTGTTAAAGACCTCCAAGGTCCCTTCCAATTTTGTTATTCCGTTATATTCCTGAAACGATCACCCACTGGGTTACAGGTTGCTGAGTTATTATTATTATTATTACCACCATTTTCGTTTAATTTTCTCCATGTGCATTGTAAACACCAAAAATATTGGCGGGTTGTGTGTACTTGTTGGCTATCAAATAGGGTCGAGGTCCTGTTTTGATAAAAAGATAGTTGCGGTAACCAGCAATTGTCAGTCACAGAGAATCACAAACTTTGGTAAGGTTGCGGCCTACAAGATTTATTCAAGGCTATACAGGTTGTCCTCGACTTACGACGACGGTGGAGCCCAAAATTTTCCGTCGCTACGTCAGGCGTCTGTGACATTGAGTTTTGCCTCGGAGTGTGATCTTTCTTGCCACAGAAAGGGTTGTTAAGTGACTCTGGCTTCCCTTACCGTGTTTCTCCAAAAATAAGACAGGGTCTTGTTTTCTTTTGACCTCTGAAATAAGCGCTTGGCCTTATTTTCGGGGAGGTCTTATTATTTTTGAGGCGCAGGAGGCGGCGAACATGGTCCCCTCATGGCTGATGCTGCGTTACAATATTTTCAGGGGAGGGCTTATTTTAGCGCATGCACTCAAAAGCCCGATTGGGCTTATTATCCGGGGAGGGCTTATTTTTGGAGAAACAGAATATGACGTTGCCAAGCGGCTGGCATTTGATCACATGACCATGGGGCTGGTGCAACGGTCATTGATGTGAAAAATCTATCATTAAATCATTTTTTTCAGTGCCGTTGTAACTTCCGATAGTCACTAAGTGAACGGAATGACCTTCCCCTCCGACCTGCGCACAACCACGGACCTGCACCTCTTCCGCCGGGCCCTTAAAACTACATACGAGACTGCCTCCTGCCCCATACATCCCTTCGACTGATCCACTCCCACAGAGAGGGCCTTCTCCGGGTACCGTCGGCCAGGCAATGCCGGTTGGCGACGCCTAGGGGAAGGGCCTTCTCTGTGGCGGGCCCAGTCCTCTGAAACGACCTGCCCCCCGAACTACGCACCACCTCGGACCTCCACCTCTTCCGCCAACGTCTCAAGACTTATTTATTCCAACAAGCCGGCCTAGCATAACCCCCGTTTTCTGACTTTTAAATGTGGATAAATTTTAAACACTTAGGGTTTTATAATGGGTTTTAGCACGGGATAGAATTTAATAGTTTTTTAACAATATTTTTGTATTTTGTATGGTTTTTAATATTGCCTGTGCGCCGCCCTGGGTCCTTGCAAGGAGAAAGGCGGGATATAAATTTAATAAAATAAAATAAAAATAAAATAAATCTATTTCGTGCGGCCGGCCTGTCGTAGCTTTTAAATTTGTTTTATCAATTGGGTTTTATTAGGGACTTTTTAGAGCAGGTTTTTGTTTAATCTGTTTTCATTATATTTATTGTACCTGATGTTTTATAATTGCCTGTTCACCGCCCTGAGTCCCGCAAGGGAGATAAGGCGGTATATAAATTTAAATAAACGTAAACGGTCACAAGTCAAAGACTACCTGGATTCAGGGACAGTACTCCGAACAACAGCCAAACCCAAGATGTTCTTCCTCTAAGTTACCCCTAATTTCTAAATCGCACCCCGCAAATCAAAGATACTCCTTGACTTACGACCGTTCGACGTTACAACAGCACTAAAAAAAAGTGACCTTTTTCTAACGACCGTTGTGGCATCTAAAATAGTCACATGATCGAAATTAAGAAACTTGGCAACTGGCATGTGTTTATGACGGTTGAAATGTCACGTGATCAACTTTTGTGATATTTCGACAAGCAAAGTCCATGGGAAGTCAGATTCACTTACTGGCTTCCCAAGGACACTACAACGGTCATAAATATGGGTCGGTTGCCAAGTGCCTGAATTTTGATCACGTCACCACGGGGAGCCTGTGGAAAATGGCTATAAGTCACTTTTTTTCAGTTGCTGTTGTAACCAGGGGTCAGAATGCAGCATTGCAGGCTAATTCACTGCTCACTGCCAGCAGTTCGATCCTGACTGTTGTAACAGCCACTAAATAAAGGTAAAGGTTCCCTTTGCACCTATTTGTATGTCGTTCCCAACTTTGGGGGGGGGGTGCTCATCTCCATTTCAAAGCTGAAGA
The DNA here is from genome assembly GCA_039707465.1 of Rhabdophis nuchalis. Classification (NCBI taxonomy): domain Eukaryota; kingdom Metazoa; phylum Chordata; class Lepidosauria; order Squamata; family Natricidae; genus Rhabdophis; species Rhabdophis nuchalis. Next base: position 239,964,782 of record CM077644.1, on the reverse strand, counting down.
GCCAGCGCTGTCCGAAGACGTCTCCGTGGTCATGTGGCCGGCATGACTCAACACCAAAGGCGCACAGAACGCTGTTCCCTTCCCACCAAAGGTGGCTCCTATTTTTCTACTTGCATTTTTTACGTGCTTTCGAACCGCTAGGTTGGCAGAAGCTGGGACAAGTAACGGGAGCTCACTCCGTTACACAGCGCTAGGGATTCGAACTGCCAACCTTTCTGATCGACAAGCTCAGCATCTTAACCACAGAACCACGGCGTCCCGTTTGAAGTTTGCTCTACCCCATTGTTTAAAAAGTTTTGCAGAAAGAGGTCCATTTATACATTTTTTTAAAAAAAATATAGACGTGACTAATGTGTTTATGGACATTTTTCTTAGCATGCATCTCTTTTTGTAAACGGTTTGACGAGAGAAAAATGCATATTTGTCCTTAGTCAAATGCGCACACATTATGCATATATTTTTTTCTATCTCCTGTTTATAAATGTTAGAGCTGCCAACTGCATTGCATAATTTGAAAAACATGTAGGTCTTTGAGGTGCATTTTACATTCTGGGTTTTCCGATGCCTTGAAGGAAATTACGATATTCGTTTAAAAGTTTCTGATGGATGGAATTTCTTGCCCATTCTTAACTTCATCTGCAGAACAATTGCCAGCCAACCAGAAATCCTCAGCCTCAAAACTCCTTCAGAAACACCATGGAGCTGTATATAGAATTAGGATGGTTTTTTTTTTCTGATTGTATATTGCAGTGAGAGCTACCCTTTGTGTCACCACGTGCCAGAAGTGCGTGCACATGCGCGAGGCAGCGTATGTACGCACCCACAACCATAATACAATTTGCACGTGACCCCACACATGCACTCCATCCACCTCCCTGCGCCCTGTTTTGGACCTAGTAGGCCTGCTCCATAGTGTTTTTGCAGCCCTCTCTTAAGCGGGTTACAAAGTTATCCTCTTTCCCCCAACCATCTGGGTCCTCATTTTACTGACCTCGGAAGGATGGAAGGCTGAGTCAACCTTGAGCCGGTCAGGATCGAACTGCTGGCAGTGAGCAGTGAATTAGCCTGCAATGCTGCATTCTGACCCCTGACATCTCCCTCACTTAGGATGGAATGCTAAGTCAGTGTTGAGCATGAATGCTACACTTCAGAGATGAAATAAACATATTTTATTCAGTAAGAGAAGGGAGGGAGGGAGGAGAATGAAAGGAAGGGAGGGAAGAAGGAGAAAGAAGCAAGGAAGGAAGGAAGGAATTAAGGGAGGCAGGAAGGAAGGAGAAAAGGGGGGAGAGAAGGAAGGAATGGAGGGGGCAGATGGAGGAGAGAGAAAGAGGAAGGCAGGCAGGCAGCTGTCAGTCAGCAGAAATACCCTGCAGTACTGCAGTCCAACCACAGCACCATTGTGGCGGAAGGAAGGGAGGGAGGGAGGTGGCAGGAAGGGAGAGGAAGAAAGGGAGGAAGGAGAAAGAAGCAAGGGAGAGGAAGGAAGGAAGGAATTAAAGCAGGAAGGAAGGAAGGAGAAAAAGGGGGAGAGGAAGGAATTGAGGTGAGAGATTGAGGAGAGAGAAAGAGGACGGGAATAGAGGGAGAGAGAGAGGAAGGAAAGAGAGAGAAACAGAGAGGGAGAAAAAGAAATTAAGGAAGGGAGAGAGGGAGGAGAGGAAGAGGGAGGCAGAGAGAAGAAAGGAATGAAGAAAGAAAGGAAAGAAAGAGAAAGAAAGAAAGAGAAAGAAAGAAAGAAAGAAAGAAAGAAAGAAAGAAAGAAAAAGAAAACAGGAGGGGAGGAAGGAAGGAAGGATTTGTAACTGTAGCGGAGAACTTAGCACAGTTTCCTCAAAGTGGGAGTCGTGTTCCCATGCTGAATCCTCTCTGGATTTATGTATTATTATTATTATTTTTGTGCATTACACTGGTGAGCGTATGCACAACCCTCTCTCCATTTAAAAATGCACGCCAGCTCTTCAGTTCTTTGACACTTCTATAAACAGCCCCGGGCACATTTATCACTTGAGCAAAATTCAGTATGGCAATGAGAAACAACAACATAGGTTTAGTGATCACGCTGAATTTAAGAACCCTTTTGTAAAAAAAAAAAAAAACCCATAAAGGCATTTATTCCATTGTGGAGCATCTCTCCTGCTTCCTTATGACTCCCCTCCTCCCTCCCTCCCAATCTCTTCGTCTCGGGGGGGGGGGTCCCTGCTTTAGGGAAAGGGTCTCTTTGCCCCCTTGCTCTTTCTTTTCTCCCCTTTTCCACGTCCTCCTTGTTGCTCTTTCTTCGAAGGGAGTCGACATCTCTTTTTGCAAGAATCCAGCCCAGCGTCCGTTCTCCGTGTTTTATTATTATTATTATTATTTTTACTTCTTCTTCTTCTTCTTGCAAAAATTGCTTGGGTGTGGAGGAGGCAGAGGGATTTTTTTGCAAGACGGGGGGGCTGGAGCTGAACCCCGATTTGGGGAAACGAGAGACGAAGATCAGAGGCGAGAAAAGGAAGGCGAAGGAATCCCCAGCCTGAGCTAAGCCAGGATCAGGGCTGTTGGGACCAGAAAGGGTGGGGTGTGTGTGCAAACCCTGCCATCTTTGTTGTGATCTTCCTTGTTGTCTGGAGGCAAAAGAGAGAAGCCACACACACACAAAAAAGCCATTTTATTCTCCTTTCTTGGTTCTTTTCTCCCTTGGGACGGCGAGGAGGAGGAGGAGGAGGAAGAGGAGAAGGAGGAGAGGGGTCAGCACTTTCTCTCTCCCACCCAGCTCCTTTGTACATTTGAACGTGTCCATGCGCCAGCAGGGATGCCTCGGTGGCGCCTGCGTTGTCACCGAGTCACATGTGCCCGGCAGCGTGCCAGATTCCACAATATTGCGGGACGGCTTGGCCACAGCTGTGTCCCCCTTTAGCAGGGAGGGAGAGAGAGATGCAGCCACGTTGGCATGCAACACCCACCTACCCGCTCATCCCCCCCGCCCCCCCCCCAACCACGCAGATCCAAAGAGGCAGGTGGGAATAAGAACGGGAGAGAAGCAAGCGTCCCAGCTTTGCAAACCGATGCGTGGTGCCCAAGTTGCAAGGCGGAGAAAGGGTGGGGGGGGGTGAAATGGGCAGAGAAAACCCGTTGTGTCTTTTGTGGCAAGATAGTTGTTGTTGTTTTTTTTAATTTGCTGCTCCCGTTGTCGGGCAGAGGGCCCAAAAGCGGGGAGGAGGCCTCCCCAAGGAAGCCACGCCTCCCCCAGGGTGGGATTTAGGGTCTTTCTGCTTTCCTTCCCCCCTCCTCAATTTAGGCACTCAAAAGGGAAGGCAAGGAGGGGGGGGGGAATGCTGAACCAGTGCCAAGATGGGGAAGGGGCTTCTGAAGCCTCCCATTCAACCCTGCGCTAATATTATGAGGCAGGGTTGGTTGGTGGTGGTGGAGAGAAGAGGGTGGACGTGCCAGGAATCTGAAGGAAAAACAGACAGAACTAGGGATGACGAGTTTGAGAGGGAGAAAGAGAAAATGAGAGAGAGGGAAGAGTGAACGAGAGAGTGAGAATGAGAGAGGGGGGAGAGAATGAGCAATTGTGAGAGAAAGGGGAAAGAAAGAAAGAGGAGAGATAGAATGAGACAGAGAGAGAAAGAGACAGTGAAGAGAGAAAGAGAGAGAGATGAAGAGAGGGGAGAAAGAATGAGAGAAAGAGACAGAGCAGAGAGAATGAAAGAGTGAGCAATTGAGAGTGAGTGAGAGAATGAGAGAGAATGAAAAAAAGGAGAGAGAATGAGAGAATGAGCAATTGTGAGAGAAAGAGAGAGGATGAAAGGGGAAAGAAAGAAAGAGGAGAGATAGAGAGAATGAGACAGAGAGAGAGGAAGAGAGGGGAGAAAGAATGAGAGAAAGAGACAGAGCAGAGAGAATGAGAGTGAGCAATTGAGAGTGAGTGAGAGAAAGAGAGAGAGAATGAGAGAAAGAGAGGAGTGAAAGAATGAGAGAATGAGAAGGGGAGAGAGGAAGAGGAAGAGACGGTGGAGAGAGAATGAGAGAGTGAGCAATTGAGAGTGAGCGAGTGAGTGAGAAAGAGAATGAAAGAGGGGGAGAATGAGAAAAAGAGGGGTGGAAGAATGAGTGAATGAGAAGGAGAGAGCGCGAGAAAAAGAGAGAGCAGAGAATGAAAGAGCAATTGAGAGTGAGCGAGAGAATGAAAGGGGGGAGAGAGAGGAGAGAATGAGAGAGTGAAAGAGAGGGAGGGAGCTATAAAGAGAGAGCAGACAGAATGAAAGAGAGAAATTGAGAGTGAGCGAGAGAATGAAAGAGGTGAGAGAGAGGAGAGAATGAGAGAAAGAAAGGGGCAAAAGAAGGAGAAGGAGCGAGCGAGAGGAAGAGAAGGACCAGGGGAGACATGATAGCAGTGTTCCGATATCTCAGAGGGTGCCACAAAGAAGAGGGAGTCAAACTTTTCTCCAAGGCACCTGGGGGCAGGACAAGGAGCAATGGGTGGAAACTAACCAAGGAGAGAAGCAACTTAGAACTAAGGAGAAATTTCCTAACAGTAAGAACAATTAACCTCTGGAACAGCTTGCCTCCAGCAGTTGTGAATGCCCCAACCCTGGAAGTCTTTAAAAAGATGTTAGACAGCCATTTGTCTGAAATGGTATAAGGTTCCTGCCCATGCAGGGGGTTGGACTAGAAGACCTACAAGGTCCCTTCCAACTCTGCTATTGTATTGTATTGTATAGATAGCGGAGAGAGAATGAGAGAGTGAGCAATTGAGAGAAGAGAGAAAGAATGAGAGAGAAGGAGGGGAGAGAAAAATGAGAGAGAATAAATAAGAGGGGCAGAGAGAAAGAAAGAGAGTGCGCCAAGAGAGAATGCAAGAGAGGAAGGGAGGGAGATATAAAAGAGGGGAGAGAGAATGAGAGAGAATGTGTGTGTGTGAGAGAGAGAGAGAGAGGAAGAGAGCGAGAGAGAGAAGGAGAAGGAGAGAGAAAGAGAGAGGGAGAGGGAGAGAGGGAAGGAGAGGGAGAAGGAGAGAGAAAGAGAGGGAGAAGGAGAGAGAGAGAGGAGAAGGAGAGAGAAAGAGAGAGGGAGAGGGAGAGAGAAGGAGGGAGAGCAAGAGAGAAAGAAAGAGAGAGAATCCTTCCTAAGTCCGATAAAAAAAATTTCCTCCGCCCTTCTTTGCCTTCTTTGCTTCTCTGAAGGCCAGGAATGGTCCCCCCAAGGACCACCTGTCCCTCTTTCCATCCCTTGAATGAACCCCTTTCCTACCTACGGATTTTCACCCGCCCTCTTCTGTCCGCTGCCTTCTTCCTGTAAGCGGACCTCAACTTCCTGCAAGGCAGGAGCTAGGTTCCCCCTTGAAGCTTCACCATCATGGATGGAGAAGACCGGTTCTCTTCCTCATTCTCTATCCTTCTCCTCCTCCGTCTTCTCCTCCCATGAGCATCTTCCCCTTCCGGCATTCCCACCAAGGCTACCTGTCTACCTACCTTTTCTGAAAAGGTCCCAGGTCCCCCCAAAGATGGGAGGATGGGGACGAGGATGGGGACGTCCTTTGCAAGGCCTTCTCCTGGGAGATGTCCCCCACGAGAGCCCTTCCTTGGTCGGTTCTTGGTGTCTTCCTCTGCGGAGCTCTCGAAAAAGCTATTTTTTCTCTCCCCCTTCCATGCTTTCTGTTTTCGCCGTTGCCTTGCAAGGTTACTTGTAGGACGTTCCATTCCTTTTTCTGCAAAAGGCTGCGTTGACGGCTTCAGTGTTTTCCACTCCACAGCGGCAAGCAAGATTATTTTAGCTGGTGTGCATGTGCGTGTGTGTTTGTGTGTTGCAGCCGAGTGTTGCTGAAGGGGGGGGATGAAGCTATCGTGATGGGAACCGTTTTCGGGCTTATCTGCTAGCTATCAATCAAGGGAAATGATTGGCCTCTTAATTGCCTGTCGCTAAACTGATTAATCCATTGATTGCATCCACCTTTGCATCTGATCCCAAACCTCAGGAAATGTACGTTGCAGATCAGCTGGAAACGGACTGATTTGATTCCCTACAAAGGAACACACACACACACACACCACACACACGCATACACGCAAACACACACACCAGCTAGCATAGAATTCTGGGAGCTTGAAGCCAACATCCTCACTGCTTGAAGGGAGAGAGTTTCTCTCTCCCTCTCCACCCTATCTATCAATCTATCTATCTATCTATCTATCTATCTATCTATCTATCTATCTATCTATCTATCTATCTATCTATCTCTATATCATCTCTACCCATCCATCCATCCATCCATCCATCCATCCATCCATCCATCCATCCATCCATCTATCTATCTATCTATCTATCTATCTATCTATCTATCTATCTATCTATCTATCATATTTCCATCCACCCACCCACCTATCTATCAATCAATCAATCAATCACTCAATCAATCAATCTATATCATCTACCCACCCACCCACCCACCCACCCACCCACCCACCTTATCTATCTATCTATCTATCTATCTATCTATCTATCTATCTATCTATCTATCATCTTCCCATCCATCCATCCATCCATCCATCCATCCATCCATCCATCCATCCATCCATCCATCCATCCATCCATCCATCTATCTATCTATCTATCTATCTATCTATCTATCTATCATCTCTACCCGTCCGTCCGTCCGTCTGTCTATCATCTCTTTGCTTCCATCCATCCATCCATCCATCCATCCATCCATCCATCCCTCCAAACACTGGACTAACAACCAAGCAGTAAACAACAGCTTAGTCAAGGCACCACAACCAACATTCACACTAACGCGGGCAGGTCAAGCCACGCATATAAACAGAGCAAGTCCCCCCCTCCCCTCCGATGATGTTACCTACAAGGGTCGTGAAACGTCTGCAAGAAAACAGGGAAGCTCAGAGAAAACCCCAAGGACCCCAGAGTTCAATCCTGAGCTGCAGCTATTCCCTTCCATTGCCCCTACAGCGAGTCCTCAACTTACGACCACAATTGAGCCCAAACCTTCCACTGCTAAGCAAGGCAGCTGCTAAGCGACTATTGCCTCATTTTATGATCTTTTTTTTTTTTTTTGGCTACTGTTGTTAAACGATTTGCTGCAGTTGTTAAGTGAATCACACGGTCGTTTAACGAACCCGGCTCCCTCCCATTGACTTCGCTCGTCAGAAGCCAGCTGGCCTCAAATTGGTGCTTGCCTCTCTGCGACAGGGCAGCCGTCATAAATGCATCCCAGTTGTCAAACCTCTGAATTGTGGCTGCGGGATGACAAGAAATCCTTTTTTTTTTCTCGTTGCAAATTCAAACGGTCATTAAACAGATGGTTTGCAAATTCGAGCGGTCGTAAGTCGAGGACTCCCTGCCGTTGCTTCTCCTGGCATTATTTATTAATTATCGATTTTATTAAATTTATACCCCGCCCTTCTCCTAAAAAAGGACCCAGGGCGGCGCACAGGCATCAATTAAAATCATACAAAATACAAAAATACAAAATTATTAAAAACTAATTAAATATTCCCTGTGCTAAAATTAATAAGACTCTAAAAATTTAAAATTATCCCTATAAAAGTCAGAAACAGGGTTTATGTTAGGCCGGCTTGTTGAAATAAATAGGCATGATCAAAGTGCTTTGATTGGAAGTCCAGTAGGGAGATGGCTGGTCTCGAAGACGCAAACCAGCGTTCCCGCGGGGGCCGCCTGATCACACAAGGTCAACGCAAGGTATGCAACCTACGTTAAACCTTTGCTTAACGCCCGTCTGGGGTGTGTGTGTGTGTGTTTGTGCTGTGCGTGGCACGGCATATGGTGTAAAGCCCAGCGCTTCGGCTCTCTTCGTGAATCAGGTCATTGTGCGAGATCTGAATGTGACGGAATTGAGCGATTCCTGTTTTAAGTGGGTTGTGTTATCGCAACCACAGCGGGTCTGCCTGTGAATGGTCATTTGTGCACCGCGGGGCCTTTGTGGACATTGGTTGCCCACATGTGGGCGGAGGGCAGGATATCACATGCTCCGCCAGCTCCCTTACACCCCCAAGGAGTGATTGTGTAGTGAAAAGCGTGGCAACCTTCAAATCGGCACGAATTTCAGAAGCAAAACTGGATTGCCTTTACAACCCACCCAGATTTTAAAAGAAAAGAGAGTTTGGGGCAGTAAATCCTCAATGCAAAACAACTTCTGAAGCCAAGGTAGCTCCAGGAAACCTTCCGAGAGGATCAAAACACAGGTAGTCTTCGAACTGAGGACCACAATTGAATCCAATATTTATGTTGTTAAGTGGCACCATTGGTTGAGTTTTGGCCCCGTTTCACAACTTTTTGTGGCACAGTTGCTAAGTGAAGCTGTTAAGTTAGTAAGTGAATCTGGCTTTCCCCGTTGACTTTGCTCGTCAGAAGGTTTTCAACAAGGGGAAATAGAGTAGAACAACAGAGTTGGAAGGGGCCTTGGAGGTCTTCTAGTCCAGCCCCCTGCTTAGGCAGGAAACCCTACACCACTTCAGACAAATGGTTATCCAACGTCTTCTTAAAGACTTCCAGTATTGGAGAATTCACAACCTCTGGAGGCAACTTCTGTTCCACTGACTAATTGTTCTCACTGTCAGGAAATGTCTCCTCAGTTCTAAGTTGCTTCTCTCCTTGATTAGTTTCCACCCATTGCTTCTAGTTCTGCCCTCAGGTGCCTTGGAGAATAGCTTGACTCCCTCTTCTTTGTGGCAACCCCTGAGATATTGGAAGACTGGACAGTGATTTGTCTGAAATGGTCTGCCTGAGCCAGGAGGGTTGGACTAGAAGACCTCTAAGGTGCCTTCCAACCCTGTTATTCTGTTATTTGTTAATGTTTGAGAAAGTAGCGGGTAGTCCTTGGTTTATAAAATGCAGCTGCTTAGGGTTCAAAATAGGGCGACTCAAAAATCAACTACATCTGGTCGTCTCTGAAGTTTTGCTGAATATTTTAGTCAGATTTAATTTCTGGCTCTTGTGTTTGGCAGCCCACGTTCTCTATCTCAGGGGTCCCCAACCTTTGCAACTTTAAGTCTGAAGGACGTCAGCTCCCAGACTTCTCCAACCAGCAAAGCTGGCTGGAGAAGTCTGGGAGCTGAAGTCCTTCAGACTTAAAGTTGCAAAGGTTGGGGACCCCTGCTCTATCTCTCATATGAAAAGATAAAGAAGATTTTTTTGGGAGGGGGATTAACTGCACAGAAACCGCTTCTCTAAGCTGGGCTCAGAGGTAGGAAGCCCACCCTGGCACTCGCACAAGATCGGCTTAACAACTTCCAGCAACGATTCACGATGGAAAGGCCAATGGGTTGTTGAACCCCCCAAACACAGGTAGACGCATGGATGACCCTACACAAAAGGGGCCATGTTTTGAACTACAGGGAATCCTCGCTTTCCGGCCACAATTGAGGCCAAGGTTTCCGTTGCTAAACGAGACGTTTGTTAAATGAGTTTGGGCCCAATTTACGCCCTTCCTTGCTACTGATGGATGGACAGCTAGATAGATAGAAATAGATGGATGGGTAGGTGGGTGAGTGGGTGGGTGGGTAGGTAGGTAGGTAGGTAGGTAGGTAGGTAGGTAGGTAGGTAGGTAGGTAGGTAGGTAGATAGATAGATAGATAGATAGATAGATAGATAGATAGATAGATAGATAGATAGATAGATAGATAGATAGATGGACAGAGAGAGAGAGAGAGAGAGAGAGAGAGAGAGAGAGAGAGAGAGAGAGAGAGAATGGATAGATAGATTGGATGGATGGATGGATGGATGGATGGATGGATGGATTTGTAGCTCAGGGTTGAACAGTAGGGTCCTGGGTGTTTCTCTGAGCTTGGTGGGTTTTTTTGGTGGGGGGGGGGGTTTGGCAAACATTTCTTTACCCAACTTAGTAACATCATCAGCTCAAGGGAATGGAAGGTTTTCTCCCTGTTTATATATAGTAGCTTGCCTGATTAGACTGTCTCATCAGGGAACTTGATTAATCAAGGAACCACGCCAACAACCTGATTAGAACCTAATCAAGGAACCAGCAAGGAAAAAAACTATACCCCCCATCAAAACTGGCAGGGCAAGCTACTACATATAAACACCGAGAAGCCCAACTCCCGTCTAGCACTGATGATGTTACCATGTTGGGCCATGAAGAGGCTGCAAGAAAACTACCAAGCTCAGAGAGCACCAAGGACTCCACATGTTAATCTTGAGCTTCAAATATTCTCTTCTATTGCTGCCTGTCCATCATCTATCTCTATGTATCTATGTCTGTCTGTCTGTCTGCCTGTCTCTATCATCTATTTGTCTGTCTGTCTATCTATTATCTATCTATCATCTATCTCTGTCTACCTACCTACATACCTATCTATTATCTATCTGCCTCCCTCCCTGCCTGCTGATCTATCTATCTATCTATCTATCTATCTATCTATCTATCTATCTATCTATCTATCTATCTATCTATCTATCTATCTATCTATCTATCTATCTATCTATCTATCTATCTATCTATCTACAGTGTCTGTCTGTCTGTCTCTCACTCTCTCTCCCTACCTAATTGCCTACCTACCTATGTACCTACCTAATCTCTCTATCTCTCTGTACCTATGTATCTATCTCTATCTATCTCTCTTTATCTCCCTCCTTCCCTCCCTCCCTCTCATCTATCTATCTTCGCCTGCCTGCCTGCCTACATACCTACCTTCTTATCTATCCTATCTCTCTGTCTCTCTCTGTCTCTCTCTCTCCCTCTCTCTCCCTCTGTCTCTCTCTTGTTCAGAGAGCACCAGGACCCCGCAGTGCTCCTTTTCTCCACAAGCCCCACTTGCTTTTAGCTCTGATGATGTTAGCTAGTGGGGTCATTAAATGTTTTTGCAAGCCAAAAAGAAAAAGAAAAGAAAAGAAATCAAGCTCAAGCTTCCAGCCCTCTCTCTACGCGGTTTACAGAGTCAGCCTATAGCCCCCAACCGTTGTGTGTACCTGGGACAGGTGTGGCATCTACACAATCTATATCTATCTATCTATCTAGGTAGGTAGGTAGGTAGGTAGGTAGGTAGGTATGTATGTATGTATGTATATATCATTGTTGCCGTATTTCAAAGGAATGTTGTGTGAAAATTTGGAAGCGATCGATGCAGTACTTTTGGAGATTAGCCATTTTGAACAAACTCTTGTTACATTTTTGTTTATATAGATTTTATTTTATTTTATATTTTATTTTATTCCCCCCCACCCCCCACCCCCCAAATGGGAGCAAGTCTGCCTCCTTCGTCCTGCGTCCGTGCTCAGAAGACACGGCGAGGTATAAATAGATGAATAAATAGAGATGAGGAATTCCGTCTATGCGGTGGGAACCCGACGCCCGGCCAGCCAGCCTTTGCTTTGCGGAGAGGCCTGGAGGTTCCCCCCCCCCCCAGCCCCTCTTCCCCTTCCTCCCTTCGCTCGGTTGCTCTCAAATGTCAATGCAAGGTTTGCCCCTCTCAAATAATCGATGCCCCTGATAGATGCGCCAGGGCCTGGAAATAGAAGTGTTGCTGGTGCTATCGACCTGTGTGTCTAAACAGAGATGTCAGACATCAAAGTGGGCACAAGCGGGAGCCTCCGTTTCCCCTCTCTCGCCTCGCTTTTCCCACCCTTCAAAGCCTTTGACTCCACAGCTGTTAGATGCGCAAGGTACCCTCCGGGTGTAACTTTTGAGGAGAGGCAGGGAGGAGAAGGAGAGGCCGTATGGCAGATGGTTCGCAGCGAGATGCATTTCGGTCCAGGGGATGGATGCTTTCTGCACGGCTATCCTGGAGACTTCTTCAAACATACGAAGAATGGAATTCTTCAGGTGTCTTGGAGAATAGCTTGACTCCCTCTTCTTTGTGGCAGCCCCTGAGATCTTGGAACACTGCTATCCTGTCTCCTCTAGTCCTCCTTTTTACTAAATATATGGATATATTTCTGTCTGGAGAGAGAGAGAATGAGTAAGAGGGAGGGAGAGAGAGAGAGAGAGAGGGAAGGAAGGGAGGGAGGGGAGAGAGAGAGAAAGAGGGAAGGAGGGGAGAGGGAGGGAGGGGAGAGAGAGAGAAAGAGAGGGACGGAGGGAGGGGAGAGAGAAAGAGGGAGGGAGAGGGAGGGAGGGAGAAAGAGAGGGAGAGAGAAGGAGAGGGGAGAGAGAAAGAGAGGGAAGGAGAGGAGGGAGGGAGAGGGAGGGAGGGGAGGAAGAGAAAGAGAGGGAAGGAAGGGAGAGAGAAAGAGAGGGAGGGAGGGGAGAGAGAAAGGGAGGGAGGGGAGAGAGAGAAAGAGAGGGAAGGAGGGGAGAGATAAAGAGAGGGAGGGAGGGAGAGAGAAAGAGAGGGAGGGAGGGGAGAGAAAGAGGGGAGGGGAGAGAGAGAATGGGAGGGAGGGAGGGGAGAGAGAGAGGGAAGGAGGAGGAAGAGAGAGTGAGAAAGAGAGGGAGGGAGGGAAGAGAGAGAGGGAAGGAGAGGAGGGAGGGAGAGAGAAAGAGGGAGGGAGGGGAGAGAGAGAAAGAGGGAGGGGAGAGAGAAAAGGGGGGAGGGGGGAGAGAGAGAAGAGAGGGAGGGAGGGAGGGAGAAAGAGAGGGAGAGAGAAGGAGAGGGGAGAGAGAAAGAGAGGGAAGGAGAGGAGGGAGGGAGAGGGAGGGAGGGGAGGGAGAGAAAGAGAGGGAAGGAGGGGAGAGAGAAAGAGAGGGAGGGAGGGGAGAGAAAGGGAGGGAGGGGAGAGAGAAAGAGAGGGAAGGAGGGGAGAGAGAAAGAGAGGGAGGGAGAGAGAAAGAGAGGGAGGGAGGGAGAGAAAGTGGGGAGGGAGAGAGAGAATGAGAGGGAGGGAGGGGAGAGAGAGAGGGAAGGAGAGGAGGAAGAGAGAGTGAGAAAGGAGAGGGAGGGAGGAGAGAGAGAGGAAGGAGAGGAGGAGGGAGAGAGAAAGAGGGAGGGAGGGGGAGAGAAAGGGGGGAGGGGAGAGAGAGAGAGGAAGGAGGGAAGGGAGAGAGAGGGAGAGAGAGAGAAAGAGAGGGAGGGAGGGCAGAGAGAGAGAGAGATATCCATTGTCTGTGGCTTCAGAGGGGAGTGAGCCCCCTCGCTGCCTCTCTGCCCTGCTTAACATATTGAGGGAAATGCTGACCTTAGCACTGCCATCCCAGCTGCTGCCGGGTGCGTCTCTCTCGGGTGCGCGTTTTCAAATTGGCTCATTAGATGAGACTCCGAGTCTGTTGGGGTTCAGCCGGGGCTCTGGAAGCCCCATTAGATTGATCCTCTCGTCCTCCGCTGGAGAAGAGGCACCTCCTCCCCCACCCACCCCCGCCAGCCAGCACCGGAGTCGCATTGTAATTTTCTGGGAAAGCAAGCAATAATGTGGGGTCACCAGCAATTACGGCCTCGTTTTAAGTGGGGGGACGGTAAGGGGGTGGGGAGAGGAGGAGAAAACCCAGCTTATCCCTTCTAGCTGATTACGAAGTTAGAAGGGACCTTGTAGGTCATCTAGTCCAGCCCTCCCCACCCAAACAGGAGACCCTACATGGCGAACCTATGGCACGGGTGCCACAGGTGGCACGCGGAACCATTTCTTAGGGCACGCGATGCGTTGCCCTGTCAGCTCCAGAGCGCATGTGTGCGCTGGCCAGCTGATTTAGGCCTTCTTTTGAGGCCGTTTTTCGCCCTCTGGAGGCTTCAGGGAAGCTCCTGAAGCCTCTGGAGGTGGGGGGGGGAGGCTGTTTTCACCCTCCCCAGGATCCTAGAAAGCCTCTGGAGCCTGGGGAGGGCGAAAAAAGCACACCAAAGCATGGGGTGGCGCATACACCATTATGGGTGTGGCACGCCCATGCACGACCCCCCTGCGCTCCCCCCGCTTTTGGCACTCGAGCCAAAAAAGGTTAGCCATCACTAAAAGGTTAGCCCTACACCAATTCTGGCCAATGGCCGACAAGTCTCTTCTTGAAAGCCTCCAGTGATGAAGCTCCCACAACTTCCGAACAGAAGGCAACTTCTGTTCCATTCTGCCACATTTGGAATGCTGCATTCAGTTTTGGTCACCACGCTATTAAAAAGATGTGGAGACTCTAGAAAAAGTGCAGAGAAGAGCAACCAAGATGATGAGGGGACTGGAGGCTAAAACATTTGAAGAACGGTTGCCGGAACTGGGCATGGCTAGTCTAATGAAGAGAAGGACCAGGGGAGACAGGATAGCAGTCCTCCAATATTTGAGGGGCTGCCACAGAGAGGAAGGGGGTCAAGCTATTTTCCAAAGCCCCCAAAGGCCAGACAAGGAATAATGGATGGAAACTGATCAAGGAGAGATTCAACCTGGAATTTTCTGTCAACTCATGGAACAGAAGTTGCCTTCAGACGTTGTGGGAGCTTCACCACTGGACGTTTTAAAGAAGAGGTTGGCTAACCATTTGTCTGAAGGGGGGTAGGGTTTCCTGCCTAAGCAGGGGGTTAGACTAGAAGACCTCCAAGGTCCCTTCCACCTATTCTGTCCTATTCTCATCAGTGCTCGTGGGTTGGTTTCCAAACATTTCATTACCAGGCTAGGTAACATCTTCAGTGAAGTTTAGAGGATGTCAGTGTTCTTCTGTTTATAAGGGCGTCAGGTGTGGGGGTGTCGGGTGAGGGTCTTGTAGACAGGTCAGCTGTGCGTCATCAGTGAGACTTGTGATGGATGGGTCTTGTGATAGACAGCATCAACCCTCAGCCAACCTACGCAAGCCCCAAACACACACACCGGCAGTTCACCTCCAATGTCCCTGAACTGATGTAACCTCTTCATCACAAAACCCATCACAAGACCCTCACCATACACAACCCACACCTTATAAAGCCTTTATAAATAGGGGAACGCCCCTTAAACCAGGGGTCTCCAACCTTTGCAACGTTAAGTCTGAAGGACTTCAGCTCCCAGAATTCTCCAGCCAGCTTTGCTGGGAACTGAAGTCCTTCAGACTTAACGTTGCAAAGGTTGGAGACCCCTGCCTTAAACTCTTGTTGAGGATGTCACCTAGTCTGGTAACGAAATATTTGGAAACCAACCCACAAGCTTGGGGAACAAACAACCTTCGCCACTGTCATCCTACACCCGAGCTGCAGATAATTTGCCACTATTGCAAAACATCATCAGGACTAACACTGATGCTGCTAGCTAGTTGGGTAAGGAAATGTCTCCGAGAAAACAACCAAGCTCAGAGAGCACCAAGGACTCCGCGGTCCATCCCTGGGCTACACATTTTCTCTTCTATAAATACCCATCTGTATTTGAGGACATGGATATCCCCGGTCCTTCCTGAATTGGTCTGTTCCATTCTTCGACTGTCCACATTGGTTGCCGTTTCCACAGATTGCTGGGAAAACACACAAAATAGTGTTTCCTTCCTTCCTCTTTGCACTCCATGGATGATTGAATGTTTTCTTTCTTGGGGTGAGTGTGTGTACGAGAGTGCATTGAGGGGGCATAAAGAATGACAAAACAGAGTTGGAAGGGACCTTGGAGGTCATCTAGCTCAACCCCCTGCTCAAGCAGGAAACCCTACACCCGTAATGGTGAACCTATGGCGCGTGTGCCACAGGTGGCACATGGAGCCCTCTGCGGGCACGTGAGCAAGTCGCCCAGCTCAGCTCCATTGCTCATCCGGGCACGCTTCCCGCTGGCCAGCTGATTTTCAGGTCTGCAGCGCATGCGGGAGACATGCATGCATGCAGGGGGGTTGCCGCGTGCATGTGCGGCGGGGTGGTGCGTGCATGCGCAGGAGGCATGCCCCATTTTTGGTTTCAAGAGGCTTCAGGGAGGCCTACTAGGCCCAAAATGGAGTGCGGAGGGGCGCATTGCATTGTGGGTGAGGGCACGTGAGGACAAAAAGGTTTGCCATCATGGCCCTCTATTTAGAGAACCGGTGAGAGAGGGCGTACCTGGAAGTAAATCTGGCCCGCCGCTGCCAGTGACCCAACAGGAAGGAAAGGAAAGAAAGGAAGGAAGGAAGGAAGGAAAGAAGAAAGAAAGAAAGAAAGAAAGAAAGAAAGAAAGAAAGAAAGAAAGAAAGAAAGAAAGAAAGAAAGAATTAATTTATCATCACAATTATAATAAATAATAATAAATTGAGATTTATTAACCGCACCCTCTCCCCACAGGGACCCGGGGCGGTGCACAGGCATAATTAAAAACAATATACAATAATACAAATATTACTTAAAATAGAATTAAATAAATCTACCCGTGCTAAAAATATAAATTAAAAACCCATTAAAATTTATAATTAAAAGACAGAGAGAACTATTCAAGGCCGGCCAGTCGAAAGAGATGGGTCTTCAATTTTACACGGAAGGAGCGGAGGTCGGTGGTCGTTCTAATATCAGGGGGAAGGTCGTTCCAGAGGGCCGGGCCCGCCACAGAGAGCGCCCTTCCCCTGGGCGTCGCCCGCTGACAAAGTCTAGTGGACGGCACCCGGAGAAGCCCCTCTCTGTGGGAGCGAATCGGTCGTGAGGATGTGTGGGGCAGGATCCGATCTCGCAGATTGAGTCCAATATTTTGGTTGCTAAGCAAGAGCGTTGTTAAATGAGTTTCACCACATTTTAAAAGGTGGCCACTCCCACCCTGTCACGACTGCCAAGCCACGCCCACAAAATAGGCCACACCTACAGAGTAGGTTCTAAAAAAATATGAAACCCACCACTGCTTCAAAGCCTCAGTGATGGAGCACCCACAACTTCTGAAGGCAACTTCTGTTCCTCAGATTAATTATTTTCAGTCAAGAAATTTCTCCTCAGTTCTAGAACTCTTGTTATAGAGTACAGGGTGGAAAGATTCCCGCTAGATGTTCTCATCCATCATTTTAGCAACTGTTAGGACTATAATTCTAGTGTTGGGTTGGCTGTGTGTGTGTGCATGTGTGTGTGTGTGTGTGCGCGTTTATTTATTTATTTATTTATTTATATATGTAACGTTTTTGAGCTGATCAATAAATAAGTCAGGGAGACTAGGATAGATCTATTTTGAGCTTTTTAGCTTTCATCAGCTAGCCATACCCTTACTGGGATTTGAAGAGCTCACTTGCCATCTTCAGGCTTCAGTCTGTCAGACTGAAGCCTGAAGATGGCAAGTGAGATGTTGGCGAAACGTTGCAAAAACAATCTCATTCTTACACGGGAAAACACCCGAAAACAACAATACCAGCAGATAGATAGATAGATAGATAGATAGATAGATAGATAGATAGATAGATAGATAGATAGATAGATAGATAGATAGATAGACAGACAGACAGACAGACAGACAGACAGACAGACAGACAGACAGACAGACAGACAGACAGACAGACAGACAGACAGACAGACAGACAGACACACACTCTCTTATTCCCCTGGCCTAACTGATCAGGGTAAGAACCAGTAGTCTAGTGGCAATTACAACTGCCTCACATGTAATACTTCCCTGGTTCGAATCCCAGTAAGGGTATGGCTAGCTGATTATTGTTTATTTATTTATCAGCTCAAAAAACCACAGACACACACACAGACACACACACACACACACACACATATATATGCCATGATTGAAATGGTATCTGTAACTTTAAATGATACAGTGTAATGTAATTGGTTGCTGCTTCCTCAACTCAGCCATAAGAGGGAAGCCAGAAGAAGCACTGTTAGTCTGCTGATCATTTTGAATGGAGACTCTGAATGTCGGGTTAGATCAGTGAAAGACAAAGAAGCAAGGAGGATCGTGGCTTAGGCAACTGTAAGCCAACTGTTTGAGCTATAGACTGTATTTTGATTCAAGACTAACTATCACGGTTTGTGAAGAAATAGTTTACTTTATTTTCCACCGCAAGTAAAAGTCTGCTTGTTTTTACCATTGGTGTCTGTGACTATTAGTGTCAATATCTAGCAACGTATCTCTTGCTGCAATTCCACTGCACAACTCTCAGTCTCCTAATGGGAGATATATCCTCAACAGCAACGACTTAGTTCAGGGGTCTGCAAAGTTGGCTCTTTTAAGACTGGTGGACTTCAACTCCCAGAATTCCCCAGCCAGCTATGCTTGTTGGGGAACTCTGGGAGTTGAAGTCCACCAGTCTTAAAAGAGCCAACTTTGCAGACCCCTGACTTAGTTGTAGAGGGGAGTTTGGAGGGGAGACATCTGAAGGGCGCCTGGCCTGACGCGAAGCCCTTCCCCATCAGAAGGAAGGCTCCTGCTTATTTCAGAGAAAACCCCAAAAGAGGAAGAGGAGGAGGAGGAGGAGGAGGAGGAGGAGGAGGAGGAGGAGGAGGAGGAGGAGGAGGAGGAAGAAGAAGAAGAAGAAGAAGAAGAAGAAGAAGAAGAAGAAGAAGAAGAAGAAGAAGAAGAAGAAGAAGAAGAAGAAGAAGAAGAAGAAGAAGAAGAAGAAGAAGAAGAAGAAACAAGAGCAGTCGGCAAAAGGAGATGAGCAGATTAAGTGGTAGCCTTCTCCATTGATGGGGGAGAGCATGGTTGGCATCGCAGATTCCCCATCATCTGTAATAACACCAATTACTTTGCCATTTGCAGAGGCTGCCACTGTTTGTTTATGGCAGCCGAAGGCCGGACTCCTCCTGGGCTAAAATGAATATTCATTTTATCGGGCTCCTCTCTCTCTCTCTCTCTCATTCTCTCTCTCCCTCTCTCCTCTCTCTCTCTTGGCTTTAATTCACCTCCTGCGTTTATTTTATTTTATTTTATTGAAAATTTGGAAGGACTTTTGCTCATTTCCTGCCTGTGCAATTGGAATAAAGAGGGGGTATTAACAGAATGTTAGAATATTTGGGGTGTCCCTCCAGGTTGCAGTCATCCAGGGGTCCTCCTTGGAAGGTACAGGGGTGTTAACTTTCCTATTCACCTTTCTTTCTCCCATCCCCCAAAAGCACCAGTATTCATACAAAGCGTTGGTTGGTTGGTTGGTTGGTTGGTTGGTTGGTTGGTTGGTTGGTTGGTTGGTTGGTTGGTTGGTTGGTTGGTTGGTTGGTAGGTAGGAAGGAAGGAAGGAAGGAAGGAAGGAAGGAAGGAAGGAAGGAAATGGGAAGTAAAGTCAAACAGGAGGGAGGGAAGGAAGGAAACAGGAAAGAAGGAAGGAAGATCAACTTGGAAAGAGGGAAGGAAATGGGAGGGAGGGAAGGAAAGAAAGAAGGAAGGGATCAAATGGGAGAAGAAAGGTCAAACAGGAGGGAGGAAAGAAGTTAGGAAATGGGAAGGAAGGTCCAATTGGAAGGAGGAAAAGAAATGGGAGGGAAGGAAGGAAAGAAGGAAACAGGAGGAAGGTCAAATTGGAAGGAGGGGAAGGAAATGGGAAGGAACGAAGGAAACAGGAAGGAGCTCAAAGGGGAGAAGGAAGGTCAAATGGGAGGGAGGAAATAAGGTAGGAAATGGGAAGGAAAGAAGGTCCAATTGGAAGGAGGGAAGGAAGGAAAGAGGGAAGAAAATGGGAAGGAACGAAGGAAACAGGAAGGAAGGTCAAATTGGAAAGAAGGAAGAAAATGAGAGGGAAGGAAATAGGAAGGAAGATCAAACGGGAGGGAGGGAAGAAGGAAATAGGAAGGAAGATCAAATGGGAAGGAAGGAAGGAAATGGCATGGAAGGAAGGAAGGTAAAACGGGAGGCAGGGAAGAAAGGAAGGATTGTCTTTTTCATATACTTGCTTATTTCCTCGTATTGATGAGGCTGCATTGTTGGATAGAGGAATAATTGTGTGTGTGCGTGTGTGTGTTTGTGAGACGCACTTAAAGAAAGAGAGTGCTCCTGTCTGAAGTATTAGCAGGAGATTTTGAAGGGCTCTGAGTGGCAGTTGTGAAGTTGCTGCCTAACACTCACTAAATGATTCTGCTTATGGACTACCCATTCGATCAATAAATGTGCACTACTTATTGCTGGCAACGATATTGCGAGTTGTCAAGTTGTTGAAGGACATCGAGAGGTTTGCGTTTATGAGAGGATCAACCTGGAAATACGCAGGAAGGATAAGAGAGGACGGAAGAAGTCGGGACAATGGAATAGAGGCAGCCTTAATGAACGTGAATGGTCCTTATCCAGGTAGTCCTCATTTTATAGCACTTTGTTTAGTGACCATTTGAACAGCCCTGGGAAAGTGGCTTACGACCGTTTTTCACACTTACGACCGTTGCAGCACCCCCATGGTCACGTGATCAAAATTCAGACCCTTGGCAACTGACTCATATTTATGACCGTTGCAGTGTCCTGGGGCAGAGGTCTGCAATCTTAAACACTGAAAGAGCCATTTGGCCCCGTTTCGCACAGAAAAGACCGGGAGCCACAAAACCTGGGTGGGCGTAGCTCGCCCGCTGCTCTTACAGATCCTTGCACAACAAGTGTGCTTCAAAATGAAGGAGACCGTGTCCCCTTTCCCTGGAGCATAGGCCGCAGCTGGGCCTGGCCAGTGTCTCGGGGTGGAGAGCAAGCCACGCATCTCCCCAAGTGACCGAGGTGCGCGCAGCACCAACAAGAAGTGCCCGCGAGATATGGCAAGTACAGGGGCGCTTCCCTCCCACTCTGGAATGTGGAGCAAGTGGCCATTCCCTGCTGTCGGCCTTATTTTCTCAGGCCAGGCGAGGAGCGACTGAGAGGGGAGGGCAAGGGGCGAGGCCAGCCAGTGGTGGGTTCAGCCGACAGGGAGCCGCAGCAAGGGGCTGAAAGAGCCGCATGCGGCTCCGGAGCCGCAGGTTGCCGATACCCGTCCTGGGGTCATGTGATCCCATTTTTCAACCTTCTAACCACCAAAGTCAATAGATTCACTTAAGAACCGTGTTGTTACCTGAACAGCTGCAGTGTTTCGCTTAAGAACTGTGGCAAGAAAAGTCGTCTGAAGGGGCAAAACTCGCTTAACAACAGTCTTGGTTAGCGACAGAAATTTTGGCTTCGAGCGTGCATGGTCATAAGTCAAGGACTGTCTGTAATACAAATAATACTTATATAAGCTGATCCTCCTGAAATTTACCTTGGATTTTAGATACGGGCTTTTGAGCGTTTCCTGTATTTGATCTTACATCTGTTTGATGTACTGATGTATTGTACGTAGGATTACTTCATGCTATATTTGTATTGATTGATTCATTCGTTTATTTGTCGAAGTCTTCCTTAAACCTCCTGCTCTTTGAAAAACGGTGACGGATAGTTTAGTAAGAAACAGATAAAATGCATAAAATGAGAAATGCATACGAAAATTAATTGGAAAATGACCATTTTGCAAGGGATAAGGAAGCGTGGGTGGAAATGGTTTATACATTTAGAGAGACTGACTAGACATGCACAATCTTCTTTTTATAAATTGCTTTCAGGATTTTTATTACTGTTTTCTTGCTAGTCCTTTAGACCAGCGGTTCTTTCTGACCGTATCCAATGGTTATAGTCTTTCGTGCGGATATTTAAAAATGTGTATTTAAATTTATACATCCCTGTACACTGTTGGAAGAAATGTCCATCTGGGTTCAGTTCCATGTGGGGAGAAAGACACTGGAAACATGGAGGCTGCTTGGAAAGATGGTTTTAATGGTGCACAGGACCACATGGCCTGAGGTCCTGGGCAGAAAAGCACATGGGAAAGAGAGAGATTTATGCCCTCTGTTGGGCGTTGCATTTGAGCTTGTGTTCTGATTGGTGGTCAGACTCCCATGGGGCCATGCAGGGGCAATTCTGCAGGTTGTCCTGAGTCCCACGCTTGGTTGACACTTGCTGGGTGTTGATGTAATGAAAGGGGCTTTGGGATTCCTATTATGGCTCTGCCTGAAGGAGGTAGATCTTTGTTAGGTAGAATGGTCTGGCTCAGGCCTTAATGGCCCATTGACAACGGTGGGGAAGGGGATGAGCTTCTGCCTCCCTTTTAGGGGAATATATTCTGCCCTTTTGATATTTCCTAAAACACCTTATTTTCCTAGAAGAAGGGTGGATGCTAACTTCCTACTATACCAGGGGTGTCAAATTCAAGGCCCAGTGGCGGGTTGCAGGCGGTACCGGTGACTGCCGAGAGTACCGGGTTCTGTTCCGGTGCAGTGCTCCGGAGGGCCCACCCGCCTGCCCATCCTCGTTGCCTGTACTCGAGCTCTTGGGCGCTTGCGCATACGTTGCCTGCGCGACGCTCCGCCGAGCAGCTGGAGCATTGCGGAGGCCTCGCAGGAGGTAAGGATGCACGCACGCGCTGCGCGTGTTCCTGTGGTGGACACCGGGATCCAGAACCCACCACTGCAGGGGCCGTATCCTTCCCGCAGGGATCCTCAAAATTTGTGCAGATCGTTTCAAGCTGTTTTGTTCGTTGGTTCAACGTCTTGGAGAATTCAACTTGGATTTTCCCTCCCTTGGAATTTATATTGTACCCCTCAGATCAGTGACGGCGAACCTTTTCGGCACCAAATGCCGAAAAGGGAGTGCGCACACATGCACGTTCATCTGGAACGCAACACGGAAGAGGAGCTGCCTTAGGGGGGCCTGCACACACCGGAAAATGAGCTTCCAGTTTCCGGCGCATGCATCCGCGCCAGCCAGCTAGTCTTCCAGTTACTGGCACGCATGCGCGCACGACAATCAGCTGGGCCGACGCGCATGCTCACACTGGAAAACGGAAGAACGGCCCTTCCAGTTTCCAGCAATGCTGCTCGCACGAAGACCAGCTGATCATCATGTGCACATGCGTGACAGAAACTTGGAAGAGGAATGGGCGACGCCATGTGTGCCAGGCAACATGGCTGTGCGTGTCCCTTCGGGCACAGGTGCCATAGGTTCGCCATCCCGGACTTAGATTGTTGTTGTGGTTGTGTGTGTCCCCCACACAAAATTTGGAGAACCCCGTGCCCTTTTTTTAAGTTGCATTTCTTGCCCTTGTGTTTCTTTCCGTTGGGAGTTGTTTAGTCCCTGAGTAGCTACTTCCTCTTGTAACCACAGGAAGTCTCTTCTCTTGAGTTGGGAGGAGGTTCCCGGGGGGGGGCCCTTTGTGCCCTCCTGATGTGAAACAGACCCCCGTCATGGAATCGGTTCCCGGGCTGCTGCCGTGAAAGGAGGGTCTATGGTTTCACACACACACGCACACACACACACCCAAGCATCTATTACACAAACCACTTAGCCTTTCATGTGTAGGTGGCGAAAAATCCCACTGTTGGTTTCAGTCAAGCTTCAATTGGTCTCCCAAGTGGCAAAGTTGGGGCGCTCCACTGTGTGAAGTCAAAAAAGGAGATTTTTCACACACACACACACCTCTGCAAATAATTTCTTTCTCTTTTCTTCCTTCCCTCTCTCTTTCCCTCCTTCCTTTCTTTTTTCCCTTCCATCTTTCCTGCCATTTTCTCTCTCTCTCTTTCTTTCTTTTCCATCTTTCTTTCTTTCCTTCCTTCCTTTTTTTTCCTTCTTCCATTTCTTTCCTTCCTTCCATTTTCTTTTTCTCTTTCTTTCTCTCTTTCCTTTCTTTCTTCTTCCTCCCTTCTTTCCTCCTTCCTTCCTTTCTTTCTTTCTTTTTTTTTCTTTCTACATTTTTCCCCATTATAGAAGATGTAAATGTATCTTCTGAGCCGGACCCAAACTCTACCTGCCAATTTTATTGGCTTCGGTTTCTTCGTTCACTCATTCATTCATTCATTCATTCATTCATTCATTCATTCATTCATTCATTCATTCATTTTCTTTCTCCATTATAGAAGATACAAATGTTGACATTCCCCAGACCACAAATCATGGTCTGTTGCTACTGACAGAGCTTTGTCCTTCAAGATCTTAGATGGCGAACCTTTGCAGGTAGTCCTTCACTTCCAACAGATTGACTTAGTGACCGTTCAATGTTACAGTGGCAGAGAAAAAGGAGACTTAACGATCATTTTTCACACAGCCTCCTTGTGGCGACGTGATCCAAATTCAGACAGTTTGGCAACTGACTCACAGTTATGACGGTTGCAGTGTTCCGGGGTCACATGATCCCCTTTTGCGACCTTCTGTCAAGCCAAGTCCATGAGGAAGCCAGATTCACTTTACCAACCTTGTTGCTAACTTAACCACCGGAGTGATTCACTTAACAACGGTAGCCGGAAAGGCTTGTACAAGGGGACAAAATTCCACTTAACTAATATCTCCCTCAGCCCCGGAAATGTTGGGCTCAGTTGTGGCCACAAGTCGTAAAACGGGGCAAAAGGCACTTCACAAAGGTCTCCCTTAGCAGTGGATATTGCGGTCAATAAGTCGAGGACGTATTCGTTAACCAAGAAAGAGAAGGATCTGGGCATGTAAATTCGATTCAGCTGAGGTGCAGAGACTGTGTATTATTGCTGTATTTTTTGGAGTATAAGACGCACCGGAGTATAAGACACACCAAGGTTTTGAAGAGGCAAATTAAAAATAAAAGTTTTTGTACTCTGCAGACCTCCCCCAAATTGCCTGTTTTTCATGAAAACGTTGGTTTTTTACATTAAAAAGGGCATGAATAGCCTTTAGGAGACTCCCGCGGGGGGGGGGGGCAGGGAAAAAGGAGCAAAAAACGGCCCGTTTTCCACACAAACGGCCTCATTTTTTTGTCAAAAAAGGGCAAGCATAGCCTTTAGGAGCCTTGCAGAGTGTGGCGGGGGGGGACAAAATTGAGCAAAAAGCAGCCTGTTTTTCCGCTCATTTTTACCCTCCCCAGCCCCCAGGAGCATTCTGGAAGCCTCTTAAAGACTCTGCACGGCCATTTTTGCAAAGGGGGCGGTGTTTCGGGAGGCAAAAAAATCCTGTCTTCAGTGTATAAGACGCACCCAGATTTCCACCCTCTTTCTTAAGGGGAAAAAGGTGCGTCTTATACTCCGAAAAATACGGTAACTAATCTGTGGCATCAACTTCCTTTCCTCTTCGCTTCTGTTTTTCAGTTTTGTTTTCAAAGAGGTGGCTGAACTTTTAAACAGGATTAGATGCTGAAGCCACCACCTTAGATAAAGAGTCAGGAACGGAAATGTGTTGCACCTCGTGCTTAACAGGGCTAACAACTACCCTACGGGGAGTCCTCAACTTACAACTTGATTTAAAGTTGGACATTTTGACGTTATGAAAACGCTTTGGAGAAAGTAATAATAATAATATTCAAATTTGTATACCGCCCTTTCTCCCTTACGGGACTCAGGGCGGTGAACAGGCAATGATAAAAAACAATAATAAAAACATCAATGTAAATACCTATGCTAAAAACAAATTAACATGCATATATACATATACACACGTGTGTGTTTGTGGGTAAAAGTATGTGTATAGCAGTGGTGGGTTTCTGCAGGCTCACACCTACTCGCGAGAGCCGGTTGGTGAAATTTAGAGAACCGATGAGAGGGGGTTCCACCGGCGTACCTGGAAGTAAATCTGGCCCGCCGCTGCCAGTGACCCAATGGGAAGGGAAGAAAATTTTGGACAATTGAGTCCAAAATTTTGGTTGCTAAGCAAGAGCGTTGTTAAATGATTTTCACCACATTTCAAAAGGTGGTCACTCCCACCCTGTCATATGACTGCCAAGCCACGCCCACACAATAGGCCACACCTACAGAGTAGGTTCTAAAAAAAATTGAAACCCACCACTGAGGAGGAGGAGGAGGAGGAGGACTGTGATTCAGATTTGTCTGAAATGGTATAAGGTTCCTTCCCACACAGCGGGTTGGACTAGAAGACCTCCAAGGTCCCTTCCAACTCTGCTATGGTATTGTATTGCGTAAATTAAACTAACAAGCGAGCGAGCGACGTTGCGTAGCTTTAGAGAGAGAGAAATAACTCCGGGAAAGACCCAAACACATTCCGAAAAGAAGAGTGCTGAAAGACAAGGAGACCACATCTCATCTGGTTGCCCTAAGCATGGTTGCCAGATGCCTCCCTCTTCTTCACATCTTCTGCTCTTCGTCAGCTGCCTCGGTTTGGTTGTGGGCTGCTTTCAACCACCCTAAAGTTTCGGAAAAAACACTGGATTTCCGCTCTCAAGCATCATCTGGTCTCTCTTCTTGCAGCTGTGTACTTTTCACGGTGTGGTCTCTAGCTTTGGGCGAGTGTTTCAAAGCCATCTCCTAATTTCCCCCCAGGCTGGTGGTCTCCTCCTCCTCCTCCTTCTCCTTCTCTTCCTCCCCCTCCTCCTGCCTAGTTTTAAAAGCAGAAATCCGAGAGAAGCTATTTATGGTAGTGAGCAAAAGGGACACCCTTAAGAGGGTGAAAACAAAAATCGGCACCATGACATGTTATTTATAGCTGGTTAAAATGTCAACTCTTCAAAGTTTTTTTTTTTGTTTTTTTTTTTACAATCATATCAATAAAGTTTTATTTTTATTTTTTACAAACATCAATAAAGGTGTTTTTTTTTTACAAACATCAATAAAGTTTTTTTTTAATTTTTTACAAACAACTTGTACAAAACTTCTTTGATATGTTTGTAAAAAATAAAAAAAACTTCATTGATATCAATGAAGTTTTTTATTGTTTACAAACATATCAATAAAGTTTTTTTATTTTTTACAAACATCAATGAAGGTTTTTTTTTATTTTTTACAAACATCAATAAAGGTTTTTTTTTTTTTTACAAACAACTTGTACAAAACTTCTTTGATACGTTTGTAAAAAATAAAAAAAAACTTCATTGATATCAATGAAGTTTTTTATTGTTTACAAACATATCAATAAAGTTTTTTTATTTTTTACAAACATATCGATGAAGTTTTTTTAGTTTTTAGAAGTTTATCAATGAAGTTTTTTACAAGTTGTTTGTAAAAAATAAAAAAAACTATTGATGTTTGTAAAAAATAAAAAACTTCAGAAGTCAGAAATGAAGTCAGAAAAGACATGGAGACTCTGGAAAGAGTGCAGAGAAGAGCAACCAAGAGGATTAGGGGACTGGCTAGGGGAGACATGATAGCAATCCAATATAGCAATCCAAGATCTTCCAATATCTCATGGGTTGCCACAAAGAAGAGGGAGTCAAACTAATTCTCCAAGGCACCTGGGGGCAGGACAAGAAGCAATGGGTGGAAACTAATCAAGGAGAGAAGCAACTTAGAACTAAGGAGAAATTTCCTGACAGTTAGAACAATTAACCAGTGGAACAGAAGTTGCCTCCAGAAGTTGTGAATGCCCCAACCCTGGAAGTCTTTAAGAAGATGTTAGATAGCCATTTGTCTGAAATGGTATAGGGTTCCTGCCTACGCAGGGGGTTGGAGTAGAAGACCTACAAGGTCCCTTCCAACTCTGCTATTGTATTGTATTGTATTGTATTGTATTGTATTGTATTGTATTGTATTGTATTGTATTGTATTGTATTGTATTGTATTGCATTCATTGATATCAATGAAGTTTTTTATTTTTTACAAACATCAACAGTTTTTTTAACAAACAACTTGTAAAAAAATTCATTGATAAGTTTGTAAAAAAAAAACTTCATTGATATCAATACAGTTTTTTTATTTTTTTACAAACGTATCAATGAAGTTTTTTTTTATTTTTTTACAAACATTAATCTGTGAACAGTGTGGCATCTGCGTGTCATACATTTTAATACAAATAAAGTAGTATTAATCAGATTTGCTTCATCTAACAAGCTTACATAATCCTTGTAATAACACCCGTAGTTTTATTAAATTATAATCTTTCATTATTTAATCAATCAATCTTTCAGTGTGTTGTTTCTATGCCAGTCACCCTATTCTGTGATACCTTTTAATACCAATAGAATATTAATCACATGTATTACTTTTTAAAAGCTTATATAATTCTAATAACAGTACAGACATTGGTGCTGAATTGAAACCTTCCATTATTTGCTTGTTCAACTTATAACCCTTCATTCTTTGCTTATTCGGGATTTCAATATGTTATTTTTATGTCAGTCACCATATTCTGCATGTCGTACATTTTAATACAAATGAAATAATTTTAATTATATTTGAAATGTCAACTCTTGATGGGACTCTGTTTGCTCAGACATATCCGTGAAACAGGGCTGGTTTTCTGCCAGCATTGCTATCGGTTCAGTGTCCGAAAAATTTTGGGGCGCAAAATTCTGCTCCGCACGGATGCGAATTTGCACTTTAAAAGGTCTGCGCATGCGCACACCATTAAAAAGTGGGAAATGATGTTTTTTCAATGAAGATTGTTCAGCGCATGTGCAGTACAGAAAATAAACACGGCGGTGCCCAAAATAGAAGCGGTATGGTCACATGTGTGGTCAAGTACCTATTTGGCTGAATCGGTCCGTACCGGTAGGAACCCACTTCTGCCATAAAACCACCAAAAACGGGCAGGTGAGGAAGCCTTGGGAAAAAACATCCTCCAAGAACTTTCTCATTTTGCTTTTGAGGTATCCAGACTCCCTCTTCTTCCCTTGCAAAAGGGGTCACCACACCTATCCAGGTTCACCTGGTACGCCAGTTAAACCCCTTTCTTGACCGGGACGCCCTCCGCACTGTCACTCAAGCGCTCGTTACGTCCCGCCTAGACTACAATACAATAGCAGTAGCAGAGTTGGAAGGGACCTTGTAGACCAAAACTGTATGCAGTATTCCAAGTGTGGCCTTACCAAGGCACTATACAGTGGCATTAACACTTCACGTGATCTAGATTCTATCCCTCTGTTTATGCAGCCTAGAATTGTGTTGGCTTTTTTGGCAGCTGCTGCACATGACTGGCTCCTATTTAAA
Organism: Rhabdophis nuchalis; assembly: GCA_039707465.1. Classification (NCBI taxonomy): domain Eukaryota; kingdom Metazoa; phylum Chordata; class Lepidosauria; order Squamata; family Natricidae; genus Rhabdophis; species Rhabdophis nuchalis. The sequence continues at coordinate 239,936,199 of CM077644.1, read as the reverse complement.
TGGTTGTCCACTTGGACTCCAAGATCCCTTTCACAGTTGCTACTATTGAGCAAGGTACCACCTATACTGTACTTGTGCATTTGGTTTTTCTTGCCTATATGTAGGACCTTACTTTTTTCACAATTGAATTTCATTTTATTAGATAGTGCCCAATGTTCAAGTCTGTCAAGATCTTTCTGTATCTTAAGCCTATCTTCTGGAGTGTTGGCTATTCCTGCCAGTTTGGTGTCGTCTGCAAATTTGATGAGTTCCCCATTTATCCCCTCATCCAAATCGTTGATTGTAATGCTATTGTAATGATCTCTACATGGGGCTCCCCATGAGGTGCATCCGGAGGCTCCAATTAGTGCAGAGTTCGGCCGCGCAGGGGATTTTGGGAGCCTCACAATGCTCCCATGTAACACCTCTCCTGCGCGAGCTACACTGGCTGCCGGTGGCCTTCGGGGGGGCTTCAAGGTGCTTGTCACCATCAGGGCCTAGTTACTTGCGGGACCGTCTCCTGCCATACACCTCCCAACGACCGAACCGCTCCCACGGGGAGGGCCTCCTCAGGGTGCCAACCGCCAGTCAATGCCGATTGGCGGTGCCCAGGGGTAGGGCCTTCTCTGTGGCAGGTCCTGTCCTCTGGAACGACCTCCCCCCCGAACTCCGCACTATCACGGACCTTCCCCTCTTTCGTCGCTCACTTAAGACATACTTCTTCCACCAAGCCGGTCTAGCATAGAGCTTAGGGCTCAGATGCGACATAAATTTAGCAATTAGTAATTGGATTTATAATTTTATTAATGGGAAATATTTTTAGCACAGGTTACCTAATTTAATTCATTTTAATATTATCATTGTATTTATTGTTATTTGTTGGTGTGATTTTTAATTTCCTGTACACTGCCCTGAGTCCATCTTGATGGAGATAGGAGCGGTATCTAAATCGAATAATAAATAAATAAATAAATAAATAAATAAATAAATAAATAAATAAATAAATAAATAAATAAATAAATAAATAAATAAATAAATACAAATATCCATAGCGACTCAACTAAAGGGGTCTTTTGAAAAGCTCTGGTGTGCACGCGTGTGCAAATTTTGAGACAAACGGAATTTTTTTTCATTGCCGTTGTAACTTTGAACGGTCACTGAACAAACTTGTAAGAATCTAGATCGCGTGAAGTGTTAATGCCACTGTATAGTGCCTTGGTAAGGCCACACTTGGAATACTGCATACAGTTTTGGTCGCCACGATGTAGAAAAGACGTGGAGACTCTGGAAAGAGTGCAAAGAAGAGCAACCAAGATGATGGGACAGTATAGGTGGTACCTTGCTCAATAGTAGCAACTGTGAGAGGGATCTTGGAGTCCTAGTGGACAACCATTTAAATAGGAGACAGCTGTGTGCAGCAGCTGCCAAAAAAGCCAACACAGTTCTAGGCTGCATAAACAGAGGGATGGAATCAAGATCACGTGAAGTGTTAATACCACTTTATAAGGCCTTGGGAAGGCCACACTTGGAATACTGCATTCAGTTTTGGTCGCCACGATGTAGAAAAGACGTGGAGACTCTGGAAAGAGTGCAGAGAAGAGCAACCAAGATGATTAGAGGACTGGAGACTAAGACATATGAAGAACGGCTGCAGGAGCTGGGTATGTCTAGTTTGATGAAGAGAAGGACCAGGGGAGACATGATAGCAGTGTTCCGATATCTCAGAGGGTGCCACAAAGAAGAGGGAGTCAAACTTTTCTCCAAGGCACCTGGGGGCAGGACAAGGAGCAATGGGTGGAAACTAACCAAGGAGAGAAGCAACTTAGAACTAAGGAGAAATTTCCTGACAGTAAGAACAATTAACCAGTGGAACAGCTTGCCTCCAGCAGTTGTGAATGCCCCAACCCTGGAAGTCTTTAAAAAGATGTTAGACAGCCATTTGTCTGAAATGGTATAAGGTTCCTGCCCATGCAGGGGGTTGGACTAGAAGACCTACAAGGTCCCTTCCAACTCTGCTATTGTATTGTATTGTATTGTATTGTATTGTATTGTATTGTATTGTATTGTATTGTATATAAGTCGGGGACTACATAAAGTAATATAAAGGCAGGATATTGTTGGCTAGCGACTAGCGGAGTTGGCAACAGATTCGGACAGTGAGGAGGTTGGGGAGGAACATGGGCCAGTCCTGGAGTCGGTCAGGTTCAGATGAGGGCTCTGTGTCAGAGGCAGAGAGAGGGCCGGGGCTATTCTCCAAGGCACCTGAGGGCAGAACAAGAAGCAATGGGTGGAAACTAATGAAGGAGAGAAGCAACTTAGAATGGAGGAGAAATTTCCTGACAGTGAGAACAATTAACCAGTGGAACAACTTGCCTCCAGAAGTTATGGATGCTCCAACACTGAAAGTTTTTAAGAAGATGTTTCTCTGTAGTAGGGTATCAAGGTTAGACTAGAAGACCTTCAAGGTTACTAATTTATTTATTTATTTATTTAAATTTATATCCCGCCCTTCTCCACAGAGGACCCAGGGCGGCGCACAGGAAATGTAAAAATATACAAAAGTACAAAAATAAATACATAATTTAAAATATATATTAAATTACCTGATCCTATGCTAAAAACCAAATTATTAAAAACCCAATTTAAAACTTTCTAAAAGTCCCCGTGGGAGGTTAGGCTAGGCCGGCTTGTTGAAAGAGGTATGTCTTTAGACATTGGCGGAAGAGGCGGAGGTCGGTGATGGTGCGTAATTCAGGGGGTAGGTCGTTCCAAAGGGCTGGGCCCGCCACAGAGAAGGCTCTTCCCCTGGGTGTCGCCAGTCGACATTGTAATAACTTCAGAACAAAAAAACCCATTCAGGATCAGAAATTGGCTGAACTGACATCCAATGTTCCATCCATCTATTCCTATTCCTATTCTTTTCTTTCCACCCCAAGAAAAAAAAATGCAGAATGAGGCAAAATTTATTTAATTGCTGTCTCACTTAGCAACAGAAATTTTGGGCACAATTGGGGTTGTATTTTGAGAACCTGATATTTCTGATCCTGGATGGTTTGTTTGTTCTGAAGTTACTAGTAACCACGTTTTTTTTTTCTGCAGGAAGCCCCACTTTGCTCCTTCAAGCTAATCCTCCTACCTACCAGAAACTAAAAAAAAAAAAACCCATATATTTGATAGCCTTAAAGATAGAAAGGTAATGTTGTCTTAGAAATGCATATCCTGCACGAAGAGGAAATGGGCGTTTGGCAGTACTTCAGTGTCATTAGGCAGGTCAGATCTGTGCCCCAGAGAAAAAGAAGACCTTTGTCAAATTTAAAAACTCTGTGTGTGTTTAAAAAACACACATGCGCGCATGCCTGCCGCCAGCCAGCTAATTTTTCTGGTTCATTGCCGTGCATGCGCAGAGGTCGGGGCACATCCGTAGGGGTTGCTTTCCCCCCCCCCCTCCCCATGCCCCGTTTTTGCTTCCAGGAAGATGCAGGGAGGCCTACTAGGCCCAAAATGGGGCACGGAGGGGTGTGCAGAGTGCCCTCTTTCTCCCGTATCCTGTTTTTGCTCTCAGGAGGCAGCAGGGAGGCCTACCTGGCCCAAAACAGGGCACAGAGGGATGTACAGACTGCCCCCTTTCTCCCGCGTCCTGTTTTTGCTCCAAGGACATTGCAGGGAGGCCCGCTAGGCCCAAAACAGGGCACAGAGGGATGTGCAGACTGCCCCGTTTGTTCCGCGTCCTGTTTTTTCTCCCAGGACGCTGCAGGGAGGCCCACTAGGCCCAAAACGGGGCACGGAGGGATGTGCAGACTGCCCCCTTTCTCCCGCGTCCTGTTTTTGCTCCCAGGAGGCTGCAGGGAGGCCTGCTTGGCCCAAAACAGGGCACAGAGGGATGTGCAGACTGCCCCCTTTCTTCCGTGTCCTGTTTTTGCTCCCAGGAGGCTGCAGGGAGGCCCGCTAGGCCCAAAACGGGGCACGGAGGGATGTGCAGACTGCCCCCTTTGTTCCGCGTCCTGTTTTTGCTCCCAGGAGGCTGGAGGGAGGCCTGCTAGGCCCAAAACGGGGCACGGAGGGATGTGCAGACTGCCCCCTTTGTTCCGCGTCCTGTTTTTGTTCCCAGGAAGCTGCAGGGAGGCCTGCTAGGCCCAAAACGGGGCACGGAGGGATGTGCAGACTGCCCCCTTTCTCCCGCGTCCTGTTTTTGCTCCCAGGAGGCTGCAGGGAGGCCTGCTAGGCCCAAAACGGGGCACGGAGGGATGTGTAGAGTGCCATCACTGATCTATCTAAGGTTGAAAGAAGTATTTTTTTTTCTCTATCTCCTCAAATATGATGGGATACAATACAATACAATAGCAGAGTTGGAAGGGACCTTGGAGGTCTTCTAGTCCAACCCCCTTCCTAGGCAGGAGATCCTACACCACTTCAGACAAACGGCTATCCAACATCTTCTTAAAGACTTCCAGTGTTGGAGCATTCACAACTTCTGGAGGCAAGTTGTTCCACCGATTCATTGTTCTCACTGTCAGGAAATTTCTCCTTCATGGCTCTCCTTCTCACTTCCCACAGTTTAAAAAAGCCAAAACACACAGCTGGGACTTAAAATAGTTGAAATTCATCTTTCCATTAAGGTGGCTCTCTTTTTGGTAAAGGGGAGCCTTGCCTTAGAAGCAGCTGCTTTTGAACAAATGGGAAATGTATACCTTTGCGTAAGAGCTCGTCCATTTGCTTAATGGAATATGCAACTTGAAGATAATCCCAGATCTAAAGGACTTGAGACATTTATATACTTAGAATACTTACTAATTTATCTCTAAATGGTTTTTTTTTGTAGAGGAGGATTATCTCCTGCTGTATGAGCATGCACACACAAACACACACACAAACACACACGCACACAGACAGATCAAATTTAAGCTGATGGATTTCATGGGATAAAAGACAATTTGAGGGACTCTCTCTCCTCCTCAAAACTGTAAATTATATGTGGGGGTTGGGGGGGCATGAAAAGACAGTACCCGTATTTGGGAAGAAAACAATTTAGAGAGTGAATTCCCGATTGAAGTACAATTACTCGAATTTCAAACTTGATCCCCTGTAAACATGGATCAACTCTTGGCAAGTTTCTAGCCCTTAAGACTTTCCGCTTCCGGGATCAGTCTTCGCCCGTGTGGTCCTGACTTAAGGCTTCATGTTACGGGTCACTGGATGGTGCACGTTTAGTCCTTGACTTACGACCCCAATCGGGATGAGCATTTCTGTTGCTAAACAAGACAGTTGTTAAGTGACTCCCTCTCGTATTTCTGGCCTTTTTGCCATGGCCGGTAAGTGAAACGCTGCAGTTGTTAAGCGCATGCAGCTTTCCCCATTGACTTTGCTTTCCGGAAGTTGGCTGGGAAATTCGCAAACAATGAATCACGTGACTCAGGGACACTGCAACTGTCATAAGTACATGCCAGTTGCCAAGCATTTGAATTTTGATCACGTGTCACGACCATAGTTGTGTTCTGCAACAGTTGTATGTGTGAAAAACGGTCGTACGTCACGCCTTTCAGTGCCGTTGTAACTTCAAATGGTCACGAACTAAATAGGTTCTGAGTCAAGGGCTGCTTATATAGTTTTTCATTATCAACTTACTAAAAATACACCCCTCTCTTCCACTAAGCCTGGCACTCCACATATCTACGTGCAAGAATCTTAAGAGTTGTTATTAAACACAACAGCAAATGAGTCAATTAAAAGTGAAGTGTCCTTCAGTTGGAACTCAAGTCCTGGTGACTTTGTAGTTTTCCTGGCAACCATAAGAAATCATTTTGCCCTAAGAGGATTTATTGATGATAGATAGGTAGAATAGATAGATAGATAGATAGATAGATAGATAGATAGATAGATAGATAGATAGATAGATAGAGAGAGAGAGAGAGAGAGAGAGACAGACAGACAGACAGACAGACAGACAGACAGACAGACAGACAGACAGACAGACAGACAGATGTAGAGAGAGAGAGAGAGAATAGAGATTGATGGATGGGGAGAAAGAGAAGATAGATAGATAGATAGATAGATAGATAGATAGATAGATAGATAGATAGATAGATAGATAGATAGATAGATGATAGACAGACAGACAGATGTAGAGAGAGACAGAATAGAGATGGATGGATGGGGAGAGAGAGAGAGAAGATAGATAGATAGGCAGGCAGGCGTAGAGAGAGAATAAAGATAGATAGATAGATAGATAGATAGATAGATAGATAGATAGATAGATAGATAGATAGATAGATAGATAGATAGATAGATAGACAGACAGACAGACAGACAGACAGACAGACAGACACAGACAGACACAGACAGACAGACAGATATATATATAGAGAGAGAGACAGAATAGAGATGGATGGATGGATGGATGGATAGAGAGAGAAGATAGATAGACAGACAGACAGACAGACAGACAGACAGACAGACAGACAGACCGATGGAGAGAGAGAGACAGAATAGAGATGGATGGATGGGGAGAGAGAGAGAGAAGATAGATAGGCAGGCAGGCAGGCGTAGAGAGAGAATAGAGATAGATAGATAGATAGATTAGATAGATAGATAGATAGATAGATAGATAGATAGATAGATAGATAGATAGATAGATAGATAGATAGATAGATAGATAGATAGATGTAGAGAGAGAGAAAGAGAGAGAAAGAGAATAGAGATAGATAGATAGATAGATAGATAGATAGATAGATAGATAGATAGATAGATAGATAGATAGATAGATAGATAGATAGATAGATAGATAGATAGATAGATAGATAGAGGGGGTGGAGAGGGAGAGAAGATTAATAGTAATAATAATGCAGCCTTAGTGAATAGTTTGACAGTGGTAAGGGAATTATTTGTTTAGCAGAGTGATGGCATGGGGGGGGGGGGCTGTCCTTGTGTCTAGTTGTCTTGGTGTGCAGTGCCCTATAGCGTCTTGTTTTGAGGGTAGGAGTTGAAACAATTTATGCCCAGAATGCGAGGGGTCTGTAAATATTTTCACAGCCCTCTTTTTGACTCCTGCAGGTGTCCAGGTTCTCAATGGAAGGCAGGTTGGTAGTAATAGTTTTTTCTGCAATTCTGATTCTCCTCTGATCTTGTTGGGTTGCAGAACCAAACCAGACAGAGATGCAGAGGACAGACTCAATCATTCTTCTGTGGAAAGATGGATGGATGGATGGATGGATGGATGGATGGATGGATGGATGGATGGATGGATGGATGGAACGTGCTTTCCCGAAAATAAGACCCAGTCTTACATTTGGGGGGGGGCTCCAAAGTAAGCACTAGACCAGAAGTTCCCAAACTTGGCAACTTGAAGACTTGTGGACTTCAACTCCCAGAATTCTCCAGCCAGCTCTGCTCTGCTGGCTGGAGAATTCTGGGAGTTGAAGTCCACAAGTCTTCAAGTTGCCAGGTTTGGGAACCCCTGCACTAGACCTTATTTTCAGGGGATGTCTTATTTTCTCCCTCTATGTATGGGATGGCCATTCTTCTGCTTGCTTGAGGCCAAAACGGAGCAGGGAAGCCCAAGACACGGTGGGACAGAGTAGGGGGGGCAGGTGTCGAGCCTCATCTTCATATCTCTCAGCTTTTACGTGGCCCAGCCTCCCATGGGTCTGGCCACCTGCTCCGGCCCACCGACACAGCTTTCCTGCATCCCAGGCAATGCATCCCTCTTACCTCCGCATGGCTGTTTGGACAGGTAACCAACTCACCTGCGCTTCAATTTCTGCAGGGTAAATCAAGACATCACAGTGCGCTGCCTATACTGAAAGCTGGTTTGGTTAAGGTGCTGGCTTAGAAACCAGGAGACTGGGAGTTCTAGCTCCGCCTTAGGCATTTAAGCTGGTTGGGTGGCTTTGGGTCAATCACAGGGAGACTGGGAGTTCTAGCTCCGCCTTAGGCATTTAAGCTGGTTGGGTGGCTTTGGGTCAATCACAGGGAGACTGGGAGTTCTAGCTCCGCCTTAGGCATTTAAGCTGGTTGGGTGGCTTTGGGTCAATCACAGGGAGACTGGGAGTTCTAGCTCCGCCTTAGGCATGCAATCTGGCAGGGTGATTTTCGCCAATCACCAGGAGACTGGGAGTTCTAGTCCTGCCTGAGGCATGAAAGTCAGCTGGGTGACTCTGTACCCATCGTATGGAGGCTGTGAGTTCTAGTCCTACCTTAGGTATGCAAAGTTGTTTGGATTGGCTTTGGGTCAATTGGGGAGTTCTAGTCCTGCCGAGCCCGAGGCATGAAAGTCAGCTGGGTGACTCTGCACCCATCATATGCAGGCTGTGCGTTGTCGTCTCACCTTAGGCATGTAACTTGGTTGAGTTGATTTTGGGTTAATCACAGGAGTCTGGGAGTTCTGGTTCTGCCTTCGGCGTGAAATCCAGGAGGGTGATTTTTGGCCAGTCACCAGGAGACTGGGAGCTCTAGTCCCTGCACGTACACGGGCTGGGGGTGAGTTTGGGGGCACCTCCCACACCCGAAACCCCTTCTTTTAAAAGAAACTTCAAAAGCAAACTCTCTTCCATGCCATTGCGCCGTGCTAGGCAAGAGAGTTAAAATCTTCTTTTTTTTTTTTTTTGCAATTCCTGGCACTAATTTTGGGCACACACTTAACATTTTGAATTCCTCGATGCTCTGCGTTCTACCCGCCATTTACTTCCCACGAGGGCAGAACTGCAGAGCTGGCTTCTTCCTTCAGCGCTACATTTGCATTCGGTTCGCTTGAGCCGTTCGGAACT